>DWAJ01003119.1:0-15545 GCA_018238005.1 Eurema mandarina
TGTTAGCTACCACAATCGAGAGTTTGGTATAGGAAATTATTGGGCGTCTCATCAAAATAAAGCTACTCACCAAAAATTAGCTTGATAGTAATCAATTGGAAAAATGTACCAGGGATCCCGGACTATAACACTTCCTTGCATGTCAGGGTCTTTACTTTTTGCTCCTATATCGAAAAGATAATAAATGATTAGCTGTATTATGTTTGAATATGGTTGTGTTCGAGCATTTTTTGCTGAATTGCCTTGTTTCCTCATCCGTTCTACGTACAAAGTAAGTCTGCCTTAAAGTCACGATTTTAACCTCCACATTGTCAAGTAATAGGAAATTCGTGAACATCTAATTACAGATTTCACAGACTGACATGGCTAATAATAGCGCCCTTAGTACCTGAACTTGAAGCTGCAGTCATGTTAAATTGTACTAAGATACATTGTGGAAAATACTAAACAAATGTAAATATATAAGAAACAAGGGGAATGTTGTTGTTCGAGTGAGATAAAGTTTTAATAATCTGTACATTAATTTTAGAATTAATATGTTTTATGTAATTGTTAAGTTCATGGTTTGAACTATTGGTAAAATGTTTTGTATATTATAACAAAATTACATGATAAAGAAAGGTCCTATGTGTTTTAGTCAGTATGGCAATCGTATCTTCATTGTTTAATACGCGGAATTTGTTTTAAATATTTAAATATTCACATTGTGACAGCGTCCCTATGTCTGCCTCTGTTTTCTAAACAATACGACATACAGGGCGTCCTACGGCTAAGCCATATTGAGTTCAAATAGGTACCTTAAATAACATAGACATTTTTGTTGAAGAGAGTCTTAGAAAAACAGTTAATAAAGAATTTATAATTGCACGGGTCTTAATCAAACCCTCTATGAAAAAAAACGAAGTTTTACGATATATTTTTATTATTTTATTGTTTTCCAGACTGTTATTCAATACAACTTACAAAATTATTTAATTGCAATTTGTAGTATCTTAAAATTATTCTAGTATTATATTCTTATTGTAGTTTGTAGTTTTTATCTAAGTAAGTATTATTTCTTGCAGGTTTTTCGCGTTGAAGACGTGGTTCTTGGAGTATCAAAACTTTACATATGGAGCACCTGTGCGAAACCTCAAGGCAGTAGGACACTACACTCAAATGGTGTGGGCGACCAGCCACAAAGTTGGTTGCGGGGTAGCCCATTGCCCTGGAGGACCGTGGGGACAGTTCTATAATTACGTCTGCCACTATTGTCCTGCGTAAGTAATATTCTCATTAAAAACCTGAAAGCTTTTACACAAAAATGTAGGTGTCGGTTTTTTTCGTTATAGGTAAGTGTAAATAATTCTAAAATAGAAATAATTTATATTAAAGCTTTAATTTTGTTTCATAAAAGAAACATACGACACAATTTTAGCATAGGTACATGTAGAGTACTTTTCCAGTACAATGATATGTTTAAATATAGGTAAGCTTTTTATTGCGTCCAGTTTTCAAATTCAATGTTATTATTATACGGAGTAATGCTGTAGAATATAACAAATATTAAAGTAGATTAATGTGCTCAGAAATAGTTACTTGCAAGCCTAAGATTCCTAAGGTAAATAAGTCAATTTTTAAATAATCATAAATACATTATACGGAAAATTAGCAAATAAATTGTTATACAATCATTTATATTCGACTGGCGTTTAAAAAAGTGTTTACTATTATATCTTACTCGTTGCGGTTTTTATATGCAGACGGTTTGTTTCGTTGTATGTTTTAACTACAAATTATTCATTATAATAGTTCTGTGTCATCAATTAGATATTTACTTTGTTGCATTTGTATCTTTTTGCTTCTAAGCAGTAGTAAGTATTGCGTAGTATTTCAAGTTTCTTACATCTAAATTATGAAAACTATTGAAAGTTGTCAAAGAAGGATACATTTACTGGAAGATGTTGAAGAAATATTTTTTTAGTATTACCTACGAAAACCAGATGGCGTTATTCTTCCATCACTAGCGAGTTACTTAGTTTTTTTTTATATTCTTGATATGGGGTATATCGTAGATATATTTTTCGTATTAACAAAGTAAAGGCTTCTTTATAACCTAAACATAGCACATTCACAACTATAACAATGTCTGTCGCACAAATTGTATAAAATCAGTAGTAGGGAGAGGTACCTACTTTAAAAGACAGGTCTTAAGCATTTTTATGTGTTTAAGTAAAGTTAAAATACAATTACTTATAGAAATAACATTTATACAACTAGCAAAGTTATAGACTGTTAACAAATACTTAAATAGTCTATTTATATTTTTACTAAGTAGCATGCCTTACAAACTACACTCAAGCTGTACAAATATTACTTAAATTATTTACATTATTAAATATAGTGGTACTTTTTAGGTTGAACAATGAATTAAATTATTATACTAACTTCATATCTAGAAGGTAATTAGTACATGAATATTTACCTACCTATGATGTTTTTACAATAAAATATTTGAGCGATTCTTCGAGTCACGATGTTAATCAACAATTATCGTAGACATCATGTGGATTGTTAGTAAACACTAGACGCTTATTTTTCATCTTTAAACATAAACACTAGAAATAACTAATTTAAATATAGTTTTGTTTATTACAAAAAAATTATGTTTGAGAGTTGAATAATCAAACAAAGCCAAAGTTTTATTACATTTAATTTATAATATAAAAATGAATAACCAAATGTTTTGCTTGATGCATAACTCACATAATGCATAACACACTCAATATAATTTTCTTAAAATACTGCTTGAAGTACGAGGATGGTTCTTAGGATAAAAGGTTAATGTAGAATAGGTACCTACAGCGTCGGGCCAGCAGCTAGTATTGAAATATAATTTATTTATTACAGCGGCAACATCGACACGATGACCCAATACCCTTACAAAGTCGGGAAGCCGTGTGGCGATTGTCCCGACAGCTGCATATCTGAATCTCTCTGCACAAACTCCTGTCCTGTCAAGGATTACTTCTCCAACTGTCCAGAACTGGTGAAAATCGCTGACGTCTGTCCTCAGGGCACATGCAATGCTACGTGCGCCTGTGGCTCCAACAAATTACACAGAAACTATCCGTGGTAGATTTGTAAACATTACTCGTAGTAATCATAGCCTTATTACCAATGTACAAATTTATTATTTAATGGAACACTTATAATTTTAAAGTATTGTTTAGGTAATAAAACATTTGAAGAAATTTGTTTTCATTATAGCTGTCTAAGTATATAGAGATAGATAATTATTGTAGTATAAGGCTTACCTCATACCTTACTTTAGTATACTTTACCTTAGTAAATACTTTACTTCTTGTAATTTTTAAACAAACGGTTGAATTTTGTTACGTAACGTTAAGTCCTTAGAATGTAACAAAGGGAACAGGGTACAAACTCGAACAGTACAGGTGAGTCAGCAGGTGGGGTGACTGCCGGTGCGGAACAACGTTGCTTACTTTCATACATTTACCTGTATTCCTGTCCTATTTAACTAATGGAATATCTAATCCCTCGTAAAAAGTTTTTATTTTAAACAGCAAATATAAACAGTGGACTGGTTAGAGTGATCAACAAATTACTATTCGATGGGCATGAGTGAATTATTTAGCATACAGTATTCCCGAGTGACCGAACGACATGTTTCCCACCCCCACCTCGCTCGACCTAATTATAATGCAGCGGCGGAGTCCGGCGCGCGCGGACATTACGGCTGTGGCCTCCGCGCTCCGCGTCCATCTGCCGCGCCATGGTCTGCGACGATGGGCTGCACGCCTCATCGCCCGCGGTTCCGCGCAAGTCGCTGCGCAGACTGGCGTCCACGAGGGGATTCAAAACACAGCCCGACTCCACCTGGATCCGCGTCTTCGAAGGCCTAGAACCATTCGCAGTCGACGCTCCCAGTAAATTGGTGAAAGTTTCGAGCAACACTACAGTCCAAGATGTTAACAAAAAGCTCGGTTTTAATGAAGAATTAACCCTGTGGGTACAAATTGGGGGAAAGAAGTCGCGGCGTTTAGAATTGTCTGAGTTCCCGTTGAGAGTACAGAAGCAGTTTCTTAATACAATTGGATGGACATCGGAAGCACGTCAGTTAAGGTTTGCGGTAGATCCAGAAATGCGGCACTCGCTGCGTTGGTGCGCCGGCCCAGCAGCAAGATCGAGTGGAATGTATAAATCTGGCACTGTATATATTCTTAAAGGTCACGTCTTTCCACAATGGAAACCACGTCCGGCACAAATAGTTGGTTCACAACTACATGTCTTCGGTAAGCATTTTAACACTGTAATAATCATATTATAAAGATCCCTTTTTTAATGTATATCAATCTTAATTAATTATAGCTAATTCATGGGATATATTAGAATTGAGTGGCGGAAGCATTGAGTTTTGCCATCCCAAAGCTCAAAGACTAGTTATTTGTATAAAACCACGATGTCAAGTGAACAACTTAGTAGATGGAGGATCAAATCATCTATTCCTGGGATTTAGTACTGTTTGGGAAAGAAATATGTGGTTCTCCTGGTTAAAAGAGGTGCGTATTATTGTTTTATTTGTTACAATTTATGTTCCTTTTAATGGTTTAGTGAATTGGTTTTTTTATTATGTAAAAGCTTACACTTGTCGTGTCTAACGGAATAAGTCTCTCAGACATGTGCATATTCATTCTTATTGTGCAGTTATTCACGACTTTAGTCCCAAATCAATCAGTCTAATGTGAAATGTATTTAACATAGGTATGTTATTCCATTAGGTACATTATCTTATATTTCAACCAAAATATGTTTAAGATAAATAAAATAATACCTACATAAATGTTAGTTGATAGGGTATAAGAGTATTCATTCTATGTTACAGTTTTACTTTTAAAATTTCCGAACTAGAACAAGAACAAGCTCTACATTTCTCTAATATGAATTTCAAAGCATCGGATCTTATAGATAGATAGTATTCTGGAATGATTGGTAATATGATTCCGGTACACTTCTCAAACTAACGAACCGTCCGCATCGTTTAGCAATTACCTATGTCGGTAGTAAAACTTCTTCAGTTATACGAATACGATTTTTGACATTTTAAGTTTTAGTCAGGGTTGTATTAAAGTGAAATATTTCTCAATGTTAATATTGCATCCATATTAACATTAAATAAGCATTCTGGTAGATGACATTGAATTATAATTCGCCACTCAAAAAGCTTTCCCAATCTTTATCAAGCAGACAAAATAGTCTGAAATTTAAAATAATTTTAAGAACATAGACGGGCTGAAGTTCTATTTAATTGTATTAATAGATTTGCAAATTGTTATTATCCGATTTAACCTGGTTAGATATTGCGTGCGCATAACCCTGTAAGAAATGTCACGCTCGAGATAAATTATATGAAGTAAGCGGAGCAGGCGCTACACACGAGAGCAGTCAAAACGGTCCCAAGCATTTACTTAGACGTGTTTTTTCTATCGGTTTTTCATATAATATTTCATACACGAGCCACGCGCATGCGCAACAGTCAATAGTGTCGTTGCAAGACTATAAAGTGAATTTTTGTTATACCTATTAAATTAGGTAAATAAACGAGATATGTCTGAAGTGCACAAGGCCACTCATAAGTCACTTATCAAGCAAGCACAGCCGTGACCGGCATAACAAAAACGGATAGGAGTTATTACATAGTCTTTGGGAATAACAATGCTTTTGAGTTCGATGGCCTCGGTGTGTTTATGCTTAAAGCTGTGCAATCTTACCATAGACGAGGCCGCTTAAATCATTATACTTTTGCTAATAAAACTTCAAAATGATAACCGAAGAGGAGTTTGATAGTTTGAATATGATCTCGCAACAAAGTGAAGATGTTTTCTTGGACAGCTTGGAACCAGCGATGTACAAAGAAAAATATTCGGTGCGTTATGGATTTAATCGGAAATGATTATAATACCTTTTCTGCTATGAAAAATAACTTTCCTTTTAATAGTGTACTATAAATGTCTGTTTATAGAAGGGTGCTAATAAATCGTAAATGTGATTGTTTCAGGCTACTCAAAGTACTCAGCCCCCAAATGTATTGGATCTCAGCGGCGGTGACAGGATGTGTCTCGCGAAGGCCCTAGCACAGCACAGCTCTGAGGGTTTTGCACTTCGCGTACTGCGCATGCGCGGGAACCTTTTACATTGCCTTCCACCTCAAACCTGCTCGCTACAAGCTCTTACGCATCTTGATATTAGCGATAATAAAATTAAGGAGCTGCCCAACGATATATGCCGACTCACACAGTAAGTTTAATTAATTGATGTAAACTTTTTACAACTCTACTACAGAAAACCCCAGACAAGTAGCATCTCATCAGACATGACTTTGCGACTGTTTTTTATCGTATGCCAACAATCATATTAAAAAGAGCGTCCCTATGCATATTTTGCATACTAATCTGCTCTTGATTTGGCTTGTTTTTCTTCGCTATAATTTAAATAAAACTCCTCTACCTTTAAAAATATAAAGAAAATTAAAAATAAAAAGAAAAGTTTTATTGTATGCGTTTCATTATATTAATGAAACGCATACAATAAAACTTTTATAGATGGAATCTTATATCGTTGAATCGAATTGATTTGCTTAAATAATAATACTGAGGTATATAATATTACAAAGTAAATAGACGCAAGCAAAACACTGGAAAAACAAGTGCTCTATGAAGAGGTTATTATGTCTAAAACACCAGTTTTTTAATAATGCTTTTAGGTTTTTGTGCATATCCGTTTAATTATATTATCTTTATATGTATGTACCGTGTTCATATTATTTATATAACTTGCAACAAAAAATTTGAACTACATCGATTCACATGTTTAGTCGACAATAAAAATATAATAACATTTAAAAATCACAAAACATCTTACACACACGAAAATATTTCATAGGTTAAATTGGTGCTCCCTTTAAATAAAAAATGTCTATAAATGAAGTATTATTTTGACCTGCCGTTACAACACTTTTCGACTGTAGGTACGATTTGAAAACATATATCATAGCTCAGTAGAACTTTAATTGTCTATAAAATTAGTATTCTGAAGATTCGGCTAATAGAATAGAAAAAGCTAGTTTACATTTAAACAAAGAATTAAAATGTATTATTATAACTAATGAGAATTATATCACAGAATTGGACGTGCTAAATAAAAAACACAGCATTGTAAAAAACTTATGTAATACAATTACTTGTAACATCTAATAGAGAGAAAGTTTGTACCTACTCGTATATGTAAAGTAACATTGTTTATCTTCCTTATTGCTTTCTATCCATTTTACGTAAATTGAACACTTAAACCTAAAAGAGAATGCATGTAGATAATACTATATATTGAAGCTTATGTTTTATATAACTCTTAAAGTCGCTATTTATCAACTGTATACATACATATCGAGTACACTAGTATAGAGGCACTGTCACAAATTTGAGATCATGGGACTATTTTTTCAATATATTGCCTTGGAAAATATTAACCCTGTCTACAGTATTTAAATATAGACTTATACATTGTTTCATTCAGATGATCAGAAATTAGATCAGTTAATTATATAGGTACGTTATGTAGGTGTCAACACCGGAATTTACCACAAAGAATGAATTAGTTGACAAAATAATATGATTATATCAAAATTTTGTGCCTAACGTTTCCGGATATTTAAGAATGATCTTATCACATGCGCTCAAGTTTGGTATAATTTGTAGCTAGTACCATTTGTATCATAGATTCTATTCCTTAACGCTCGGTCAGCGAAGCGTAGCAGTTGGTGCCTCTTATGGCAGACACATTGCCATGAAAAACACATACACAGAGATGTGAATGATGAATGTCCGAAGAACGATCCTTTCTATTGATAATTCTGAAGGCGTCATAGAAAAGGAATATGCTATAATAGTTAAAAGGACGTTGGTATGCGTAGGTACTTCAGGATTAAACTAGCGAGCCAGCACACTTATAAATATAATGCAATTAGAAAGTAATGTTTTTGAATGATATATTTTTTATGTTATCTAATCTGATACATCTACCATAGTGGTATATAAAAATAATATGACTTCATAAGAATAAACACCCTCAAAACAAAATATATAATACATTTTGTTTCATATAAAAATAATATGTTATTATCAATTTCCTTTCTATTAAATTATATAGGATAAAGTATCTACTCAAAGTTTATAGGTCAGTACCATTCGGTATGTAATCTTACATCACAAACGCTGAACGGTTGTAAGATGTTAATTGACGGCACAATTTCCGTTGTGTGCCAATTTTTTTACGTGAGTGCCCGTGCGCCGGGTACTAGGCTATCTACATCAATGCAGCGGGCCGTTACGAGGTACGTTCACTTGCCATTCGCGAAACCCCTCTTCGTATCCTTGTAGACACTAGGTCTGAGGAAAAAACGAACTACCTATATAGTTATTTGTAGACAAATCCAAGTTGCAATACTTGAAATTCTAAACAAGGTTTTTCTTACAAAAGAAGCTTGATTAATACCGGGTCTTCTAACGAAGCTCTTTGATAATCGTTTTTCTATTTTCCCTCATTTTTTTGTTAATTTTTTATACGTGTGCAAATCAGTTCGGTGCGGTAAAAACCCTAAGTCACATTATTGTCGTTTTATCTTCTTGTTAATAAAGGAGAGAGCACCACTTAATATGCGATAAATTAACTACTTCTTTTGTACGAGGGTAGTTCTGAATTACGTTATGAAAACAGAATCAGAACGCACACTAAATATGATGCTATTTATAGTGCATAAAGTAAAACTTAATGATTGATTGCATTGAATAATAGTAAAGGCAGTAAATGAGTGTAATGTAACATCGATTGTGTATCCCGGTATTGCGTTCTATTACCAAAGACATGTGGGCAGTGGGGCGGCGCGGCGCACGCGCAGGCGGTCAGTCTAAGCGCCTCTTCATATCGCGAACACTCTTCTATAATGTTTATGACCACAAGTGAAACTGTAATTTGTGAACTATAGTATCTATGCATGTTTATTTCGCATTAAACTAATTCAACACAAAGTGAATGTGTCTGAAAGTCTGCCGAATCTTCGTTTGATTAATGGCTTGGTTTTTATTCTTGTTTGTTTTTATATAATTTTGGTAAGTTATTGTGCGATGATATGCTTCTTATTATATTTGGAATTAGTTTAACATTCATCTAGTGATAAGCACGCTTTAAAATATTTAAAATACCAGCTAGTTGCATAAAACTTTACAAGTCGAAATAGACCAAGTGTTATTGCACAAGACTACGAGCAATCAACTGAAATAATTTTCATCAGTTAAAGATTATTTAACTTAGCAACAAGTTTCAAATTTAGCGTATAATGGAAATTTAAAATTACAGTTATTAAATCAAAATAGCAATTTGAAATTTGAAAGATGGTTGACATGATCATCATCAATATACCGACGATTATTTAAGTAAGTCTGAACTTCCTTTATCTGTGTTAGGTAATTGAAAGCTTTGTTTTTTCTTAAGACATTACGAGGACCAGCTTTATCGCCATAGAATACGTACATACCTTATACCCCATACCCCAATAATTCGATACCTATAGACATTTAATATTGGATAAAAACCGTTAAAAAAATAAAATTCCACATTAGTCTATAAAAAAGACGCTATATTTACAAATAATTGAAGCCAAGTATATTAAGCTCAAATGACTTGTGGGGTCAATTAAATCTTAATTTCATTTCATTCACGGTTAATGACTTTTTAGTCCGAATACACATTGGCCACTCTCTGCCCGAAAAATGCGTTTATTTGTTACATGGTCAGCTTTTGATTTAATAATATACTGAACATTATTTATTTTTGCATTATATTTTTATAGAGTTATTTTAAGAGGCTTTAGATGGAGGTAGGCTATTACCAAGCTACTACCTTATTAACTTTTTCTTGTTTATTTTGAACAAAAAAGCAAACACTATTATTACATCTACTCAGCTACATAGTACTTCACGACTTGATTTTCTCTAATAAGGTACGGATTTTGTTAGATGATGTGACGGACTGCTAACAGAGGGAAAGAATAAATGTTTAACAATTCTTTAAGGGTTGCGAAAATCTGATGGTTTTTTATCTCTCGGTCATAAAATTTAAAATTTTTAATTTATAAAAGTAAAGTTGGATTAGCTAGATCACTTGTAAATAAATATTTTAATTTCATATCTATACGAAATAGAAAAGTGACTTAAAATTGCAACAATCGTGTGTAAAATCGGTGCATCGCCAATTATGATTAAAAATCGATTTATTAAAGAATCGACTAAATAAATTCAATGTAATTGTATGTATTTATAATTGCGAAGTTTCTTACCATATACAGTTTGGTTACCTACTTGAAAACATGCAATATTATAAATAATGCCGGAATTGCTAATGTATGCAGGGTGCGGAATGGGCAAAAAATCATTTTCCTCTGTAGGCGTACAGAGTATTTAATAAAATTTCAATATTCAATTCCATCTTTAGGCTATTACCATTAAAAATAACATGTTTAAAAGTAATAATTTTTTACATTAAATAAATAAAGGAACCATTTACTTAAAGGGCAACTAAGCTATTATTGAATAAAGTATACTCGAATAATAGTATTCATTGGTCGATGTGTTTTTCAGATTAGAAGATCTTCAAGTTAGCGACAATGAACTGAAATCAATAGACATAGTACTACAACTTCCCCGATTACGTACGATCGTAGCTACGCGAAATATGATTACCAATTTTGGGGTAAGTTTGTCAAATTGATTCCTTTATGGCCTGTAGCTGTAGTTTATCCCCGTGGATCTTTACTGCTATGAAGTTATATGTTTAAATAATCAATAGATGCTGCTATAAAGAGATATGTTTAAATACAGGTTATTTACTACATATGTGTCAATTCCTAATAAATGCGTATTTGCGCGAAAGAGTAAAAAAACAAAATTAGACGTTTATAATAGCGAACATAAAAAAGTGAGGTATTTAGATATAGCAAATATTTTTTTAATACAGGTACTAACTAAATTTCAAGATGTGTAATAAAAAAGTTGGCCTAAAGTTAGCTAAATCTTTTTATATACCAATTCATTTAACTCTAAATTATTGTTATAATTTTTTGATTAGAATACTGATAGGATTTTCAGTAGATAATAATATTATGTTTGTATTTTAAAAAAAGAGCTAAGTCTTACTATTATAAACAAAACCATTCATAACTTGTTTTACTTAATATACATAATAATATACATACATAAATATGAATTTGACCTAATTGTGAAAATAAGTAAGACAGGATGTTATTATGTATGCGTTAAGTAGATGGTATTTCGGTGCAATTGTTCAAATGTTTTAATATGGTAATTAAACAAGATCGAACTGATAGTGTTACAAATACCTTCACAGTTTCCGTAAAGATTGGCGCGTAAAATATCTTCTTCACGTGCAAGGGCGTAACCTTGCAACATGAATAAAATAACTTTACTTAAAAATACTCCTATACTAATATAAGATACTAGGATAACCTATGACTTTGTATAGCTAATCTTTGTCATTACTGAACCAATGTTGTTAATGTTATTCGTAAAAAAAAAGATATCGACCTAGGAAACTGCAGTTACTATTTTAAAATATGTCAATGATGATATTATAACATGACACATAGAGTAGTACATATAATTTTTATGCTAAAAATTAATTTAATATACAATCTATTCAATTTATATAGATAATTTAAATACGCAGCTTACGCTAAACAATAAAAATTATAACAATAAAAATTATTACTAGCTGTTGCCCGCGATTCCATCCGCGTGAACTATCTTACCCCCCCTTCCCCTCTTATAACCCTTTTTTCCAGTTAAAAAGTAGCCTATGTTACTCTCCATCTTTTCAACTAACTGTATGCCAAAAATCAGGTCGATTGATTGCTTAGCTACGGCGTGAAGGAAGGACAAACAAACAAACTAACAAACACATTCAAATTTATAATATTAGTATGAAAGTATGGATTTAATACACCGTTCTCCATCATATAACATCTAACAGTATTTAAATTAGCATTAAAAACAATTGTCCCATTAGAAAACTTCAAACTATTAAAGGCAACGAGCTCCAATTCCTAAACAGTTAGTAACAGCTACACTTTGATTGAGTTTCAGCCCTAAATAGAAATAGTGAGTCACTAAGAAACCGATTCTGCGAAACACATCTGGTGCTCAAATAACTTTTGTACAACACTATATGAGAGGCGTTATTAATGATCGGGTGTTTATGGAATGAAGATTTATTGAAGGAGCTAAATTTACACTTGGTTAATTAACCTTTTATGGAATGTTTAAAGGTTGAAGAATTGTAGTCGGAATTTTGAACTGTGATTCTTTAATGTGACGTCTTAAAAATGCGACGACATTATTGACGTATATTTAAATATGTGTAGTTCTTAATGTTGAAAGCACTGAAACTAGAGAATACTTTTATTTTTTTTATCTGTACTCGTATACCCAAAAAAATATCGAAGAGACAGTATCAAGTGCAACACCGAACTTAAGATCTCAAAAACTTTACGTGTAATATATCAAAAAAAGAAACAAAAAAATTTGGCAGAACACACCTATACATTAAAACTATACTGAATTTACGATAAATATAATAAGGAAAGAACAAACAATGTTGCTCAGTAACTGGGGTATCACTCAGCATATTATTATGTCTGAGCTGTGAATTTGGTACTAACAGCACCAACGCTGAATTGAAGCTAGTAATTTTTTAACTTAAAATGAATAATTGATTAGGTCACACTACTCACGCGCTGGTGTGTCAACGTTTGCAAATGTGTGCATAATTATTCTTAATTCCCGACTGCCAGTAGCGAATGACGCCATAACATTTTGATAACACTAATTAGTTTACAGCAAGCGAATCACTTTCAAGGATGTACTCTTTAATCATCTTATAATTTTGCTTTAGTGGCCAAACATCTATTTTACAATCACATCACTATGTTGGATCATTGAAGAAGGTACCTAAATTAATTAAAGGATGTATGTTCGAATTTGTTTGTTTGGAGGACATTGTCGAACCACGCCAATCGGCTTGTTTGAATGGCGCACACATTGTGGGCAGTGAGATTTCTGGACGACACCGGTCTTTTGCAGAAAATCAAGAAATAACATGGGGATTTTATTGAGTTTTAGATATGTTATTGCATTCATCAAGCCATGAGGTCTAACTATCAGATATTTTAGAATATGACGTTTCTCCAAACCAAAACGCGACCAAACTAACTGACCGGCCTTTATCCCGTAATCCTCCTTGATCACGATGTGTATTAATTCCCGAACATATATTGTAAGCGAGATTCAAAGCTAGCAACACATTCGTAAGACCATTGCAAACACTTAAGGGCTGAGGTTACTTATACCAGAAAAAAGCGCGATTCAGCTCTCTGCTTAATCGTATTCAGAACTACGTCATTTCTAGTTACTCATTCGTAATAGCAATTAAATACTCACTTCCCGGACAGCACCAAGGACAAGCTGTCGACCTTGGTCACCTTCTCGTGGGCGTACAGCTCATGGCACTTGAGATGTCGTACATTACGCATGCACATGAGCACACGTCGGAACTGCCGTCGCGATACTCGAAGTGGCTTGAACAGGGCCACGTAGACCTGGAAACAAAGACAATGGATATTATTAACTTGTCTCTAGTCTGATGATAGACGAAGGTATGGTACCTATAGGCTTATAGCGAAGCAAAGAGATCAATAGATATTGTTGATAGTATCGCTTTATCTTAACCATATATATCATCTAAGTTTTCCTAATAGTGAAGTCCATCTAAAGAAATACTATGATACAACCAATGCGCAATAATGTGTTAACTAGTGTTGCGCAATGCAATGCGAAATAGTGTATTTTTTGAAGTTTTATATTCCACTACGGTAAACAGTGTTCTCTGACACAAAAATCTTGCGAATCTTGCGAATAATGAGATTTCAATAAGTAAACCCTACATCAATGTCTTCACATAATCACCACCGCATCAAAAGCTCCAACAATATATGTACATACTTAAGGAAAAAGCTCGTTATCATAGAAGCATCTCAAAACCATTAACTTTTTACAACGAGCTAGTCATCAGTCTTGGTAAAAAACAAATGCGTAGCGACATTAACTTAAAAAACTTTGAATCTGACTGAAGATGGGACCCAATATTGAGCAAACATTATAGAAAAGTAATTAAAATAATAATATACTGTAGAGTCTAAACATGTGTCCATATTTTTTTTCAAAAACATTAAAAGAATCCCCAATGAACCTTGTTTTTTTTAATGACGACCTTAATAAACTGAACTCATACTCTACACCTATCATCAAACCTGCGAATCTGTTTAAAGTTTTTTTTTTAATGTACAACAAAATCATGAAAAAAATCATGTAGAAATCGAACCCCACAACCCTTGCTGTAGAAGGCAGTAGTGTACCACTACACTAAGCAGTCTTCAATTACTTCCTAACCATAATGTACCACAACTATCTAATATTTTAGTGACAATTAAAGTCATTGTAGCATTGTCGTCGCTAAAAGCTAGTCAGCCATAAAAGAGCTTCGGCGTAGTACAATAATACCCGCAAAATCTTTAAAGCCACTGCAATCTCAACTTGAAACAATACTCCACAAAGAATGCAATGTATTGTTCTTGCTATTGTGGGAATTTATGGCCTATGTCGTAGGTAATAGGATTTATTGTCGGTTGCCGGATTGTGTCTACCTACATTCAACATGAGGGTGGCGATCAATTTTAATCGGTTTGATGTTTGGAAGGGATTGTTTTTTTAATCAATAAATTGCGGGTATTATTATTAACAAAGCCCGACGTAGGCAGGTGCTACTCGGTATAGTTTTTTGCATGAATTTATTAATAAGAAATGTTAAGATTTTGTTTTGATTCTCAATTTAACAATTTGTGTTGAGAGTTCCACACCGATTAGGATTGTAATAAAATAAAAAACAAACACGTAGGCGATCCACTGAAGTTCATCAGTAGCTTGAGCAGCTTTGGATTGAGGAAAAATTCTATATTATTATTTTTATTCAGTCAATATTCTTTCTTGGATGCAATTTTTTTATAGATATAAAACGGTGGTCTAAGTTCTTTTTAGGTATGCTTGTATTGCATAATGCATTGGATGAAACCATCCAGTTTTACCTTTTTCGTTATTAAAATTACAATTATATATGACATGAAGGTACTATATGACTAGATATTTTCGTTATCCGCATATATACCTGTCTGCAATGATATTATATTAAATAGATATGTTATAAGCGTAAAATTTTGAAGACACAAAAACATCCTAAGTAGGACGTCTTGCCTTTAGGTGATTGGTTGCCGGTGCATTCACGCGCAACTGACAAAACTAACTCTTTTTATTTTGTTAGTTTTATGCTGCCGCTGCTGTGCGGAACACTGTTTTTGGTTGATTTGT
>DWAJ01003120.1:0-15545 GCA_018238005.1 Eurema mandarina
TATTTCCAGCCAATGAGATCCCGAGGCAATACCGTGATATAAAGTATCCTAAACATATATTAATCCAGGGTAACACCTATCTATATACCAAATTAACTAAATCGGTCATTTTTGAGTGAAACAAAAACAAACGTACATCCATACATTCTCAAAAAATTTTCACAATTATAATATTAGTAGGATATGAATAAGATATTGAGCTTCTTTTATCAAGTCGTAGCTCTAACGTTTATAGGTCGCGTCACGAATGTTTAGCGCTGGACGAGAATAGCTGCGCATCGGTAGAATCGCGCTCGTAATTGATTGATATTGGTGCGAGAAAGACAACACGACTGGGGAACCAATCAACGCTCGCGCACCCGACGATCACGCGCCGTCCCCTCGATAGCTTATGTTTGACTTCTGCGCAGGTTTCATGCAGCGCTAAAGATTCGTGACGCTACTTATAAGTATATATATATAGTGATAATATATATATTATCACTATTCTAGTTTTAATATTGTCGTACCCCTAACGTTACTCTATCTATAAACAGGTGCAACAGCAATGCTATCAGTAGGAGGCGGGTTTGGCAGGGGCCCGCCGCGCGCCGGCGCCCCCCAAGTCATTAACTATCTCAAGGCGAACACCACCGTGCAGTACGCACCGCCTAAACAACCGCAAGTCCCGCCGCGGGTTAAGGTATGTATTACACAGACAAATATATCAACGAGGCTACATATAGTAAGTCGTTTGAATTGTCATGGTGTTATAGAAGGCAGTGTCTTAGAGAGGAACCAGGAAGAAAGTTTGATAATAGCTTTTTACTTGTAATAGTGACAACTATAACAATATTCATATGTAATAGGGTCACTATCCTGCAAGAGCCAAGTAACTAATATATTGGAAAATGTACATATCTATAGGGTATCACTTCATAATTTCATACTCCAAGTTCAGGAATACATATTTATTATAAATAGCAGAATTTAGTAATATTTGGTGATGAACCACTTTTAAAGTCTAAACTCTAAATACAATGACCCCACATTTTGACAATATTATGAAGTCTTCATTATAGGTAATTACATAGTTTTGCATTTGCCCTGTTAAGCCTTCTTTACTAAAATATGCAGTTCTGTTTCCAGTTTATAACTTTTACAGACGGTTTTATAGATATGTTCAAAAAAAATTGGTAATAATATTAAAAAAAAAAACATGTCATTGAGCCACTATAGCAAACTGTCAACCGAGAATAACCTTCAAAACTTTCCAGCTGGTATCTCAACAAACTGGCATTGGTATCGGAGGAAGACAGTCTCCAGGCGTTCCCAATGTTCCACCGGGCGCTGGCGGCGCCTCCTTCCAACGTCTCAAGGTTGAAGACGCCTTATCTTACTTGGACCAAGTGAAATACAAGTTTAACACCCAGCCGCAAGTCTATAATGATTTTCTGGACATCATGAAGGAGTTCAAGAGTCAGACGTGAGTAGCTTTTTGTTATAATAATAATATTTCAGGACCCTTACAAATACTTTTCTTCTGTAAATTCATAATTAAATCTTAAGCTATTACAACAGCTGTGTTTACTATACATCATTTTAGAATATATTAAAAAAAATTAATAAAATTACACAATAGTTTTAGAAACACATTCTTAAGAAATTTGATAGTATTAAACCTAACATGGACAAGAAATACTTTTATGTATTATAATAAACTTAATAAAATTAAATGTCCAATATCTGAATAGTGGAATACCTAAACAGTTGTATTATTAATAAAATATCTAAGATACATATAGCTTAACCAATACTTAAAATTAAACATGATGAAATTAATTACCGTTTGAAACAAATGAAAAGAACAATTGGCTGCTTTTTTTTATTCTGACCTTTTTATTTATTTTACTTTCTTCAGTAGTATAATTAAAGCGAAATGTGTAAAATAGTTCAACTTACAGTATAGACACACCGGGCGTCATCACCCGGGTCTCGAACCTGTTCAAGGGTCACTCGGAGCTGATTGTGGGATTCAATACCTTCCTGCCTCCGGGGTATAAGATCGAAGTTCAGAGTAATGGACAGGTAAGGCGATTATAAAAACTTGTCTTTAAAACAAATTGAAATCCGACGTTTCAAGAATCTATTATTATTTGATAGAAAGCAACAAGTATGAAAACATGTTGAAAAATTTGTGCCTGTGTTATATAGGCTTAAAAACTCAAGATTAGCGACACTTCGTCCCATGCTATAAAAAGCTTAGACTCATAAGTATTAATACCATACAACAAACATGATGAAAAAAATTACCGATTGACCGCAATGATAAAATTATTGGCTGCTTTTTAAGTTCTGACTTTTAACAATATTCTCCATACCTTTTTATAATTTATTTTAAATTTCATGTTACTAATTATATGATTATTACTCAGGTGTCAGTGTCGATGCCGTCGCCAACGGGGTTGGGCGTCGGTGTGGTTGGAGTTGGCGGGGTTAGTGGGGTCAGTGGGGTTGGAGTTGGTGGGGTCAGTGGGGTCGTAGCTACCCCTGGCACTGGCCAAGTGCTGCTCGGAGTACATCATGCGCCTGCGCAGCCGCAGTTGGTGCATCTATTGCCGGTGCAACAGTAAGTGTTATTAATCTTATGCTAGAAATAATATAAAAGTAGAATTTACTTGAAAATAAATTATTTAGCATCAAAATTCTTTAAAAAAATGTATACCCTATAAAACTCTCTTTAAATAGTATGACAGAGTTTTTTATGCATATGCCTTATCCTTAACATTTGAATATTAGTAGTTTAATATTAGAAAAAGTAAAAAGAAGATGTAAACCATTAAATGTATCTATTTTTTTACATGCATCACATAGTTGTTGTGTAAAATTATATTGGCGTAAAAGCCAATAAGAATGTTTAGGAAAGATAACAAAATGATGAAATTAATTACCGATTGACAGCAATGATAAAAACTAGCGGCTGCTCGAAAGAGTTCTGACTTTCTCTTCTCGTACCAAAATCCTCTATATTCACAATTAGGAATTAACTATTAATATAAAATTGTTAACAGGTCCGTCAATCAAGTGGTCCACAATCTGTCTGTGAATCCTAGCCCGGCTAACACATTGCATCATATATCGCAAGCTCATCAACAGATTGAAGCAGCAGCAATACATCATACTAGCGGTGAGTTTATTTAAATAATTATTTATAATTTGTATAGACAATTCGTAAAATACAATAAACAAAGCTCTAAAGAGGAAAATATGATGAAGGAAAGTATATCAATTTACGTATTTTATAAGTAAACAATAGCCTAAAAAAAGGTTCCATGTAGTTACCTACAACTATGATTGACAACTTTAGTAAGATATATGATTTTGGATACAAAATAAAACAAGGTCTAAAACTGTATTGCAATGTTATTTATATTAAAACACTATTGATTTATAACAAAACAAACATTAAAATCAAATTTATCAAAAAGCGGCCTCATCGCTAGGAAGCTATATATACAGTGTATTAGTATATTTATACCAAATAATATAATAAATATAAATATATTACAACAGGTGGGCCGACCAACACAGGAGGCAGCCACGCCACGGCCGCCGGTCAGCCTGTCGAGTTCAATCACGCTATCGAATACGTTAATAAGATTAAGGTAAGAATTTATAATCGTATTATCAAGATATAAGAACGTGAGCCCTTGTTTAACCTTAGGGTATGACGTGTGAAACACTAACGGCGAAATACTCAATCGCAAGTCAACTTTAAGCACACCTCAAGTCTAATAATTTTGACAGATTCCTATAGCGAACTGCTATATCAGACCGTTTTGAGTTGTACTTAAATTTGGATACCTATGTGTATGTTGCTATAGTATGCTGACATTTGACTATTATAGTCAAATGTCAGTTAATTAAGTGAGTAGTTAATTAAATGAGGATGTGTAACTAGTTCCGCAGTTAAGCAGTCAAAAATTGAAGCATTATTTACTAATAATGAAGTCAATTTCATCCTGTTATATTTTCTACTAACTACTCTAAAGCGACCTCGTTCACGCTGTACCTATCCTACCCTAAATTTTATACCATGCACCTTCAATTTTTTTTGCTTAAAAACCATCTGTGTTCATCCACAATGTTTGGTTATGGTTCAGCTGCTATTGAGTTATGCGTTTATCAACACATTTTCTGTTTCATTTTTATCTAATAAATAGATATGTATTTTTCAAGCTGATGTAGTATGTTATTAGACTTATAATTATTATAATACACATCTGGAAATATATGATCTATCACTTACAAAGTAATATTAAAATAAAAAATTAAATTTTAAATAATAATATAACTAATATACACAATTACTTCTAACAGTCTCGGTTCTCCCGCCAACCGGATAAATATAAGCGTTTCCTGGAAATACTGCACGCGTACCAGCGCGGCCATCGCGATGTCAAAGAGCCCCAGGCGAAACAGCAGACGGAACAGGAGGTGTATTCACAAGTGAGTATAAAATAGTTTATAATAGCTTAAAAAAAAAAATTATTTATAGTTAAAATAAATTATTTCTAGAGATAAAAGTCAAAACTTGAACCCTATATTGTCTGTACCAAATTATGTCAAAATCGGACAGACAGATTGTTGTTAAAATATAATTTTCTAGCTAGAATCTGCATAAAAATGTGCTAAAAACATTTTGTTTATATCGAGGGTGAAATGTTTTGAAAACTGTATCTTAAGTTTTTTGTAGTAAGCAAATCATAATTGCACTGTCATTCAAGTTTTTCAATACAAACAGCATGATGACAGTAATCATAACTTATTTTTAACCAAATAAAAATTTCTTTTTCGAGTTTATTGTGAACACACCAACATCAAATATAATATTTATATTGACTTAACTAATTTTATTTATATATTTGTTCAGGTGGCAAAATTGTTTGAAAACCAAGAGGACTTATTAGCCGAGTTTGGACAGTTTCTTCCCGACGCTAAAGCGGTGACAAAACCACCACACTGTCCACCTCATTCAACAAGATCACCGCCTCCACCGGTATGTTCAATGAACTATTAAATTATGAACTCTAATTAACAACCAATTATAGTACGCATCACGAATCTTTAGCGCTGAACGAAACCTACTTAGAAGTCAATGGTATAAGAAATAATAAGGTATCGAGGGGACGGCGCGTGATCGTCGGGTGTGCGAGCGTTGATTGGTTCCCCATAGTGGTGTCTTTGAGCACCAATACGTCAATTACGAGCGCGATTCTACCGATGCACAGCTGCTCTCGTCCAGCGCTAAACATAAATGACGCGTACTATACTAATTAGTAATTATGTAGGTAATTAAATTAGCAAGCTGTGCCGAGGTTTTACCTGCGTAGTTTCCGTTCCCGAGGCAATTCCGGGATATAAAGTAGACTATGAGTTAATTAATTCAGGTATCGCCTATCTACATACAAAATTTCAACTAAATAACTCCAGCCGTTTTTGTGTGAAAAAATAACAATCATTCTGACAAACGTTCACAATTATGTATATAAAACAAATTCTGGTTGTTACAACACTTATAACTCGAGATCGACTGGACCAATTTAAATGGTTTTTGGTTTGTTGGATTTGTATATATAATCTACAATAACAGAATACATTACAGAATAGAACCGCCCCATATAACAGAATACAGCTTAAATGTACTTACAATTTTATAGGGGGTAGTGAAAGTTTTTATGAAAGTCCACCAAACGGAGTCGCGGGCAATAGCTAGTTAATATTACTAGTAGGATAATTAATTTATCATCACAACCTTGACTAACAGTAATTAAAATATTTACTAAAATTAACCAATTAATTAATTGATACGTCTATTTCTATGAGAATTTAATTAAAGTTGTTTTCAATGAGTCAGATGATATATAAGTACATGTATAGTACGCATTGATATTCTGATGTAGTATCTTCAACATTTGTATGTGGACAGTATGTTTTTGAACTACTAATATATTTAATATTGTAACAAGTACAAGGTTCAGTTTGTTTGTAACAAATATGTCGGTTAATCAGTTTTTTTTATTTTATATTATTAATATTTGTATAGATGCGTGTCGAGCCTGAACCAGAGAGATTTACCAGCGCGGCGTCAGTTTCGCCACCGTTGCCGCAACATCCAATACACCATCCACAGGTAAATAGGAATTTATTTATTTATGTAAATTTGAAGATATGTTCATACACTATAAACTTTAGAATAAATTCAGCCAAAAAATGAAGGGGGTTGTCCACTGATTGCAAAAAGGAGGTCAATAATTTAGGTCTTAGCTCATAAACAATTAGATAACATTCCGTCCTTACATTTTGTATCCCCTCGGGCACCATACGCCATACGCAAAAGATTAATATGGTGCCTGTGCGCATCATCCGCACGGAAACGGTTAAGACATTAAGACATTGTTAGACATTAAAGGCATAATAGATACAAATAAAGAAGACACACATACATAGAGGCAAATAAAGAAGTGGGTAAAAAACCTAGTCCTATGTACTTTCAATATTTTTAAGCGACTTCAAAAACGAAGTCGTTTTCTCAAGTTATTTAATATATTAATAAATAATTTTCTACAGGTACCAAAGCACACGAGTGCAAGCAATGTGAGCGCACCAACGCCACAACATCATCATCTTAAGCGTTCACCCAGCTTCTCATCATCTACACCTATCTGTAAGTATCATTTATATTATTTGTGTTTATGTAAATTTATACTCTTTGTTTGAAAAAATATTTGTTTACATTCATAAAAAAAATTATAGGCACAGCACGGCATGATAAATTTAATTTTCTTTAACCTAAATCCAGATAAAACACAACACTATAAATTCTAGTTGGCAAATAACCAACGTAATGAGATACAGTTTAGCTAGTATTAGGCAAGCGGCATTTATTATTAAACACTATTTAATTTATTAAGAATGAATGTTTTTTTTTCATATATTTTCATTGTCAACCTACAAGAAGATGATTTCGAAAACATTTGTTAAGTCTCGCAATTACCTTTTAATTTGTATGATATTATTTTTTTTATCCCCTACAACTGTCATTATCAAATAAATAACCTAATCAGAATAGAGTCCTCATTTACTACATCTTTACAAAACTAATAAACTCCTATTCCAGCGTCCGGCGCCCCGCCAGCTAAGAAGGCGCGCGCGTGCGTCAGCAGCACGCACGGCACGCACGCGCACCCGCACACGCACGCCGCGCACGCGCACCCCACGCACACCACGCATGCTGCGCACGCGCTGCGCGACGTGTCGTACGCCGAAGCGGCTAAGCTAGCGACGGCGCACGAGTACAACTTCTTCGATAGGGCGCGCCAGGCGCTGCGCTCGCCGCACGTCTATGAGAACTTCTTGAGGTGAGTCGCATGTCACACGTGACATATGAAATATGACATATGTCAGATCGAACATGTCACATGTTACATGGATTAAGCCACATGGTACATGTCACACGCAAAATACCACTAACCAGATTTTAAGATCTACATATAATAACATATGCCATATTTAAGATCCACGTTATACAAGCAAAAGTTAATTCTTTTTTCATGAAAAAAAAAACTACTGTTTTTTATGGCTGATCAAAAATCACCTACAATGTTAAACTTTTAAACAGTTCTTTATCAAAAAAAATGAGTTCGTTATTTAAAGTTTCAAAACAACATTAATATTAATATAATATTTCACAGATGCCTGCTCCTCTTCACCAATGAGATTATTTCCTCGTCGGAGCTACTGTGTGTGGTGTCACCATTCTTATGCAGACATCCCGAGCTGCAGAAGTGGTTGCAAGATTTCCTTGGTCCTGTATCACCGCCTCATACACCTACAGCTCCTAATTCAGGTATTTATATAAGAATTCCTGACTAATATCTATGCAATATCTTAAAAAAAATCATTATCTACACATAATATAAAAGTCTTTCTCAATCCCTACGTATGCTGAGATCTTTAAAACTACACAACCAATTCTCATGCGGTTCTTTTTATAGATAGGGTGGTTTAAGAGGGAGTTTTATATGTCACTAGTTAGTTATCTACAACATATATTATCTACTGTAACAAATATTTTATCATCTTGTAGCTAGCCGCAACTTTTATTAATGATAATACTAGCCCTTTATTTATACCATAAAAAATTCTATATTGCATACGAAAATAAGAATAATAATTAAATATTTCAATATCCTACAGGCTATGCAGCAAGTACTCCTCTGCTCGGTTATGAGAGATCTCGCCTCTCAAGTGAGGGCAAACCATTAGCTCTACACTCTACACTGCCTCTCGCTGCTCCATTGAGGCATGAACGGGCACCCACGGATACTAACCTTGATTTAGGTAAAAATTCTTGTAGCTTATATTAGCAACTCCACGTCAAGGCGTGATTTATAATATAAATAAAATAAGTTAACTTTTTTTGCTGTGGAATTTTTTTAGATCAGAGTTATAAATTCTACTAATAAAATGTTTTGAGTGTATTAAGTACCATAAAATGTATTAAAATTAAAAATATTGATAAAAGCTATAGCACATATTGTAGTGAATAATTTAATTTATTTGTCTGTTGCACAATACCATAACACCTAAATAACTTAATTACTATTAATTGCACCTTCATTAATGCAATGTGATGCTATCATGAAATCTATATCTATACATATAATAAAAACTTTTTGTTTGTGCACGCTAATCTCAGAAACGGCTTATCCTATCTAGATGGAGTTTTCAATAATATATTGTGGCAAGCTTCACTTAAAATTTAGTGTTTAATTCATGTCAATCGGTTGATAAAAAAAAAGTTATGGCAATTTAAAGAATCACATTGAACTTGCTGAACGTTTGTTGGCGCGGGTTAGGCATTTTCAAAAATACTGCCCAAAGTCACTTTTCTACGCGGGCGAAGTCGCTTGCACAGCTAGTAACTCAATAAACATACAAAAAAATTGATAAGGATAAGTCAAATAACTAACACATGAAATTCCATAGTAATTGCACTTGTTTCATCAATGCAGTGTTGCTACCCTTAAAAATATACATAAAATAAGAAATAAGTAAATATGTGTATTTATTTGCAGACTTATCAACTTGCAAGCGTCTAGGCACGTCCTACTGTGCGCTGCCTAAAGAAGCTGCTTCCAGACGTTGTTCCGGACGAACGGCGTTGTGTAAAGAGGTAAATTAATTGTACATATTGTACATAATTGTATTAACAGTATATTAATACTGTTAACCCCTTTTAATTTGATAGCGTAGTATTGATCTGATTGAAGTATACTCTCCATAGAGGGCTCTGAAATTAGTTATTTTGGTAGGGTATTACAAGTTTTTTATCTTTTCTTCTATTTTTATTTGTGATAATGGAAAACAGAGTTGGATGGTCACTTGATAGTGAGCAACCAGGTCAGTCCATAGTCAATCTTTAAGCTTAGAACCTCGCCAATGCGTTAGCGGCCTAAAATAGAGGAAAAGGGAAGGATTTGTGACAAAAAGGAATAAAGGATAGCGAAAAAGGAAACATTAGTGTTCGCATCCCATCTGTATATTCATCTGTTAAAATAAATAAAAAATCTTTAATATTAGCCATAAACACTAGTGTTTTGTAAAGCTTTTAGATCAGAATAAGGTTTAAGTTTATAAATTGAGACTATGATGACAAGAATGCGATGTGCATATCAGATTGTTAGTGTTGATACACGCATGCTGCCTTCCTTCTGATTTCCTAAGACTATTTTATATAATTACTAATTTTTCATACAATAAAATTTTAATAATACAAATGTTTTTCTCTCTATCAGGTATTAAATGACACATGGGTGTCAATACCGACGTGGAGTGAGGACTCAACGTTTGTAACATCGCGGAAAACTCAGTATGAAGAGTATATCTATCGCTGTGAAGACGAGAGATTTGAGGTAAGAACCTTTAAATGTTTAAGATATATAAAACAAAAATATTTTCATATATTTTGTCAAGTTCAAAATGGACAAGACAATTTTCAATGTGAAAATAATATGAATTTAATTGTACTATGAAATGAGGAACTGATTTAAATGAAATTTGATATTTCTAATGAATAGGTATGCAATATATCAAATTTCATATTACTGACCAGTAATATTACCCATATTGCTATCATAATAACATTGTGTCTTATAACAATAGTATTAAAACAATATTACTTTTCAGCTGGACGTGGTGATAGAAACGAACGCGGCTACCATCCGCGTTCTGGAAGGTGTCCAAAAGAAGTTATCCCGGATGTCTTCGGAAGAAGCAGCCAAGTATAGACTGGATGACTGTCTCGGAGGGCATTCGCCTACCATCCACCAGCGCGCGCTCAAGAGGATATACGGTGATAAGGTGGTACGAACCGCCCCCGACTGTTGGCATGCTTACACTTGACTCACTCGACAGAGGACTGTTTGTACTCGACAGGGGACTGTTAGGACTTGACAGATGAGTACTAGGACTCGATAGAGGACTGTTAAGACTCGTAAGGTGACTGTTAGAACTCGATAAAGGACTGTTAGGATTTGACAGAGGACTGATAGAACTTAACAGGTTACTACTAGCCCTCGATAGGGGAATGTTTGTACTCGACAGGGGACTGTTTGTATTCGACAGGGGACTGGTAGGAGTGTTTGGAGAATAATTAGTACTATAATAGTTACATTATTAACAAGTGGAGTTGAATTTTTGTTTCTATACAGGCACTTGTGAGTAAAAGAATACGCTAGAACGAGACAGAAAGATGTTAGAGAGGGATCTGACGATATTTGAGACATTAATATTATGACCAAAGAGCAACTTTTTCAAAGAAATATATGTAAAATGACAAGACAAGCATGTTTAGATTGAGTACTGCATACTTACAGTAGACATTAGCACAGTTGTTTGCCAACCAACTTATGTAGACTTTAGTTATATATACTAGATAAATTTATTATTATTAGAACAACTCTATGCCTTTTTTAAATGTTTGTTAGAAATACAATACAATCTATTAATTTTAACCTGACTAGGCATTTTTACTTGACAATGGAAGTCAAGTAGGATAATGATATTGGAAAGCTATGTATCTATGTTACACTATACTTACAGTCTAAATTACTAAACCGTTTTTGGTGAAGTGTCAATAGATTGTAATTGCCCAGATGGCAATGTAAATTTTATAAAAAATCAGTTAAACTCAATACTAAAGTCATAGAGTTGTTAGCTATTATCTTATTTTTTAATTATGTAATTATTTGTAGTTAGTGTGGTCATTATTTGAAAATAGCATGAATTGCACAGTATGAATAGCTATTTATTTCTTTTATATTTGTAAGCAAATTGCATTATTTATTTACATATTATTGTTTTTATTATATGCTTGAAAGTACACAAGAAAAGTATAAACTAAAATAAAAAGAATTATATACAATTATTTATTATAAAAGTTGCTATTCGTGAATAAAAGGAGTATTATAATATTTTTATTATAGAGCTAGTAATTTGTATGTTCGTATTGAAATAATAACTTCAAAATTGATTTCTAGACAAATCTTTCTTATAATAAGTATTTATACTAATATTATAAAGATAAAACCGTTTATAATTATTTGTTTGTTTGTATTACTTGACTTTTACCTATATATAGGTTAATATATAAGACTTATTTAACCATTGAAAAGCTATGGTAACTCACTGAGGCAAGGTAAAAATATTCCAACATTTATTTCTTTACGGAAATGCGGGCTACCCTGGTAATACCAATATAATTTAATAACTCATCGGTTTTGAAGTTATTTTTCATTTGTATACATATTTATTGCATCCAAGCAGTTTAGTAGTTTTGTATTTACATATTAAATAAAATATTAAACAAATGTTGTAACACAATAATATTTTACAGGCGGTCGATATAATAGCTGGTTTAAAGAAGAACCCCGTTGTGGCCGTCCCTGTAGTTCTAAGGAGGCTCAAAGCGAAGGAAGAGGAATGGAGGGAAGCACAAAAGGTTAGTCTATGATAAATTTAATCTAAGAAAAAAGGCTGGTGTGTTTATTTGTTTGCACATGGTAACTATTAGAGAATTTCACACGATAATGCTTTTTCGTTTCAAACCAGTCTTTACCGAGATTAGAGTATTCAAACTAACAAACTCTTCTGCTTTGTAATATTTGGTAAATATAAGTATTGCACTAATTAATGGGTAATAACGACTTCTTATTTTGTAAAAAAAATCTGGTGAGACAATGATGAAATAAATGCGATGTGTGCTTCAGAATTTCATTGTTGATACACGCATGCTGCCTTCCTTCTGATGTCTTTTCAGAATCTTAGAAAAATATTAATTTTAAATGTGTCTGATCCTAATAAGATATTTAACAACTGAAGAATTTTTTTTTTTAAATTTGTAGTTGTGTATAATAAATATGTAGTGTATAGTAAATATAATTTGTAAGACTAGATTTAGGTTCTCCTAGTCTTTTTCTTCAAATACCATTCAATACTTACAAAATAATTCAACTATGAACAATTCCAGGGTTTCAACAAACAATGGCGGGAACAGAACGAGAAGTACTACCTTAAGTCTCTCGACCATCAAGGCATCAACTTCAAGCAGAATGATTTGAAAGCGATGAGGTCGAAATCTCTGTTCAATGAAGTCGAGAGTGTATACTCCACGAGGAGACCCGGGCCGCACTATATAGCTGATTATAATGTTACTAGTCGGCAAGAAGGTAATTATTTATTTTTTAGAACATTACATCATTTACTTTAAGTAATTATTTTTGTTTATATTATAGTTTACAGAAGGTGAACCCTTAAGCCTTTAAAAATGCGATTATTAGACTATAACAACAAATTATTGTTAATGAAAAATATTTTTCCTGTTTGTTTTTCATATTCATCTTACATTATATACTTAACAATTTGTTGTTAATTGAAATAAAAGTATGAGTTATCAAGGGTCTAAAGTATCTAATTGCCTCAACTGAATCTATTCAGTAGTTATTTAGTTTTGGATGTTTGAAACATCCATATTTCCTTACAAAACTTTCGAATTTATAATATCAGTACAGATTTTCAATTGTAATGATCACTACAATAAATATTATAGAAAGCGATTATTGGCTGTCCTTATAAATTAGTAAATAAATCAAATGTTTTTTCTTTAAAATTAAAATTAAAGTCAAATATACATTTATTCAACTAGGCTACATATAGTAACACCTTTAAATAGTAAAAATTTCTAATAAATATAACATTTACAGCTATTAAAATAGTCCGAGATGCCGCCGAGCTCCTAATACACCACGCGCGGCGACAAACTGCAATACAAAAGGCGGAAAAACGACGCATCAAGCAACTGTTGCGACACTTTTTGCCCGATTTGTTCTGCCATCCGAGACAGCCGCTGTCTGACGATGAGAGGGATGATGGTAGGTTTATTTTGAACATTATTTTTAAGACTCTTATAACGAAATACTGAAGCGTAACTCAAATTCAAGTATAACTTAAACCGGTCCGATTTGACAGTTAGCCATACAATCTGTCAAAATTACGAGACTTAAGGCGTGCTTAAATTTAATTTGCGTATGAGTATTTGGCCGTTTAACTAGTTTAAACACTGCTTGATTCTTATACTAAACTAGCTGTGCCCTGCCGGTTTACAGGCATATTTATTTATTTATTGTATTTTATACATACATAAATGTACCATGATGTGAACCAACCTTAATAATATACAATGTTTAAACTATTGAAAAAAATATATTTTGAGTTATTCTCGTCTTAACATCATTAATAATTTTATATTTGAAAACATAAAATTGTTTTATAAGTGTTTTAACTAAAGCATTTTTACTTTAACAAAACCATAGTATGATGATAAAAATGCGATGTGTGCTACAGAATTTCATTGTTGATACACGCATGCTGCCTTCCTTCTGAACTCAATTAATCTTATTTTCATATTAATATAAATACAAGCAAATATTAATAAATAATTTGTTTCAGAAGAAAAGGAAGAAGCCACAAGTCCAGGGAGCCCTACAGCCGGACAGAATGACGAGAAAAGTGTTAAACAAGAAAAACAAGAGGTAAGTTTTATTTATTCTGTTCTTAAGTAGCTTTTCTTGATGACGGTGAAAAAGTGTGTGATGACAGCTGATGGAGCAGAATGAAAGAAAAAGTAGTGCCGACCCTAATTAATAGAATAAGGACAGGAATGTTTATGGTGTAGATGTGTGCTATATAAAACTTTGGTTAAGTTATTGTAAAAATTTGTGCTAAAATTTTTAGGTTATGAACCTGCGAATATAACAAAAATTAACTTAAGAATTGGTTAATTTATTTTTTAGTTTTGAGTTTTCGAACTAATTGACTTTACTACTTTATATATAATTGCAAATATAAGAAATTTTAAATATGTTTTATATTCCACAGTCGTCGGAGTCTGACAACGCGTCGGACAAAAGCACACGCAACAACAAGATTGACAAAGAGAACAAACCCAAGAATAATAATAACACAGACACTAAAGGTAAGTTATATTATTCCCATATAAATTTACTAGTCTAACAATTTTTTTATGAATAAAAGTAATAATTAAATCATAGATTAAACCATCCAAGAAGGGAGTTTAATTGGTCAAATATTGTCAAAAAACCATCCTAAGTTGAAGACATACAGCTAAAAAAAATATTTATTACAATTTAATAATAGTTTTGAGATATTATATCTCATAAATAGTAATTAAACCACTTTGCAATACTGGAACAGACTTGATTAATTAAAAAAAAATTAAATTAATTGTTTAATTCTTTATAAACAATGTATTAAACTAGACATATGATGACAAGAATGCGATGTGCATATCAGATTGTTAGTGTTGATACACGCATGCTGCCTTCCTTCTGATGTTCTATTTTTTAGTTCAACTAATCTTATAAATAATTTGTATATATCACTTATATATGTTTACTGAATGCAATATATATTTCAGACAGCACAAACGCGAGCATAAAACGGAGCAGTAGCAACGAAGATAGCGTTAAGTCTGATGTGAAGAATGAAATGGATATCGAAGATGACTACAGAGATCATCCACCTAATGTGAGTTTATAGTTTTTTATCTTGATATTATTATGAATTATTTTGGAACATAAACGCTTGCTAATTTTTGTTTCCGATAGTTTATTAATTGTTTAAAATATAGCTTCTTCAACTAGTGACTTTTATCATTTAAAAGTGACTTACACTTCTTGATCCTTAAATTTAAGTTGTTTGCCTATTATTGATTCTTAATTATAGCGTTAATTAACTGTAATTTTTCAATAGAACTGAAAACAATATTCTGTATCCAGGAGGGTCGCGTCGTGTGCACGTCGTCGTGGTACCTGTTCCTGCGGCTGCACGCGATACTGTGCGCGCGGCTGGCGGGCGCGCGGAGGGCGGCGCTGGCGCTGGCGGAGGCGGAGGCGGGAGCGCACCGACCGCCCAGCGTGGCCGCC
>DWAJ01003121.1:0-15540 GCA_018238005.1 Eurema mandarina
CGACTGGGACAACCCATCAACGCTCGAGCACCCGACGATCACGCACCCCGCGCGCCGCGCCGTTACCTCGATACCTTATTGTTGACTTCTGCGCAGGTTTCGTTCAGCGCTAAAGATTCGTGACGCGACCTATACATGGAAACACTTTAATACTCTTGATACTAAGTAGTCGTATTTTATAAGTAGACAAGTATACAAACGTATACTATAACATCGATTATAAGCTATTTGAATTACGCTTTGATTTACATAAACTCGTATTGAATGGTCAATCTATTGCGAGAAATATATACGACCAATTTTAGAATACGCCTAAATTGAGATTGGAATGCGCAATGAAGTTGCACTATTCAAAATCAGTTTAAACCCAAGTTCTTGTATATTCATACGAAATATAAAATTAACTGTAATAGAAACAAATGTAATAATTAAAGAAAAAATCGAATAATTTTACTCTCTTGGTGTCTCAAAATTCTGTAACTTCTAAAAAAAATAGTAAAAGATTTTTTTTACCAATTTTACCGCAAAAAAATCATTTTGAAAAGTTAAACAAACGTTTATAAAGCAAGGTTTCTGCAACTGCTAAGTATATAATAAGTTCTATTACCTACATGAAAAATGTAAATATACTCTAAGATATACGTAAACGACAAATCTAAACAACCTACAAACAACATTTATTATAAGTCCTACAAACCAATAAATATATTAAAGAGTCCAGTCACGTAGTATCGGGATATTTTGAGAGCCAATTAACGGGATGATGACAGTAAAATGTACTAATAGTCCACACGTAGGGATTAATTATGCTGATAAGCCTTATCTTTATATTGTCTGCATTTGCTTACAGCTCCATTCAATGGTAGAATTAAAATGCATATCGCGCTAGGTTAATGGACGCTACCCTTTAAAAGCAGAATCTTAAAGAGTCGAAATCGAAGAAAGTTTTATCGGTGGAGATGGCTTCTTTCTTACTATCAAGAGATCGTTCTGCTCACCATAACGGGTAAAAAATATTAAAGACCGGCAATCCAATCCAAAGCTGTCAAACTTCCACGAGTGTTCATGGGCAGCTATGACCATTATCCATCAGGTGACTCGACTGCTCCTTTGCCCCGTATGTTGTAAAGAAAACAGAAAAGACTATTATATATTTCATAGGACCTGGTCCTTAGAAACAAGTAATGATATCAATTTATAATCGGTAATGAATGATGATACTCCAACATCATTCAATACCGTTTATACAGTGAAATCGCTTTCAGGAACTTGTGCATTCCTGTGCGCCGAAAAATTATATGACTTTTAATGTTACATTATCAATTACATAGGTTAATTTCAACTTATACAGTAAGACAAAAGTAAAAAAGAACTTAATATAACAAACACGTAGTAGAGGTAATATAAGGAACCCTTGTTATACGAATACAGCCTGTACCTATTCATTTACTATTCATTTTGCTGCCTTTATTCAGTTTCTTACTACTTTCCTAGACAGCCCTCACAGTCTGGAGTTCGGGAAAGTTGTATACAAATAGTTTTTATTTTATTAAAAATCAGTTTATTCATTGAAATACTTTAAACACAATTTTTTTCTTAAGAACCATCCTTGGATTTCAAAGTACGTTAAAAAAAGACCTGGCCAAATTATTCAAGGCGTTGTTGAATTTTGCACTTACCAACACATTTTGTGATTCATTTTTATACTATAGAAACCAAGATGTATAGTAAATTATACTAAAATACCACACTATATACAATGCGATAAAATCGATCAGGAAGGCAGTTGTACCATGTGAGATTGTAACAATTTCAAATTGTTTTGCGGCCGGCCGTGCACTTCATAACTTGACCGCATTGCATCTGTCAGAAATCACATATTACTGTTTGTATAGACATATTACTGACCGCAAGATTTGTTACGATCGAAATTGGACCCATCTATAGACCTATAGTCTACGTTTAATGATATAGTCTGTACCGCACATGGGATTAAAAAAAAGCATTTATAACAAGAGCACGTTACATTTAAATTGGACACGAGATAGTTTAAATTAATAAGTTATTAATAAATAAATAAAAACAGAAAAGATAACACAACGAGATTCTGGAATTTCAATTTTGATAAAACTGTACCAAAAAGAATCTTATTATTTGATGCCTATTAAACCACCTACTTAGAACTTACTTCCCTTTGAAAATTCTTGACACGTATATGTAGCAAAAGATTATTTTGTTTCAATCAACTAAAGTTTAACTGAATCAATAAATTAAAAAAGTAAATTCTTTCAGTATTCAATTCATATGCTCATACGTACGGAATCGAGTTTTTTAGATCTTCTAACAAAAAATAACATATAAGCTTACTCTTTTTCGTATTAGAAAAGTTAAAAACAGCCTACTTAAATTAGCCGTATTATAAATTAGCACACACAAAATGCATTTAGTTTCTTCAATCTCAACGCGTTAGTACCCACGCCGTGACAACCCGACCACATAGAATACATAAAGAAGGATTTAAAAATATATTTTCCCGGCTGATTAGCTGAAAGGCTCTGACCGCAAATTTCCTGCGCTTCCGTTCTGATTGCAGGCACCACGCTCCACAACACACACCTGCCTTATTATGGTAGCCTGGTACATTCGTCCGTTAAAATGCTTTCAAATAAGTTTATCGCGGTTTTAAATTAAATAAACACTGGCCATACATAAATAATGACTTTGTAGTTCACATTTTAAAAAGCTAAAGAAAAAAGATCAAATAACATCAAAGCTTCGAGCTGACACTCTATTAATACAGTTTAACATACACAGTTAGCTAAGCCCCGCGGTTATATCCGTATTAATGAAGACTCTGTTTTTGCTTTAATACACATATAACACCTTTGACAACATTCACTATTAAGCCATTTTAAAAAATAACGATATAACACGATAAAATATATTTTCAATACATAGTATACAGAAAACAGCAATTTGTACTTTTAATCACCAAAATTAATATCAATATCTTTACATTTTTATTTTTCTATTTATATACTTTGAAATATTGCACTCAATAAACCTCGTTTTGAGCAGCCTATTTGTCTTCACCGAATAGAAAAAATACACAGAAAAAGTTTCGCCATTCTCTACGACGCCTGACGTTACCGTTAGTACTGAAAACTACGAAAAAATGTAGATTTTTTTCTCGTTTTTCTTACAAGAAACAGCTTTGCTTCGTACGTGTAACACACGAATCTTTTTTACTCAGCCGTTTGCGATACGGTCCAAAACTCTGACACAATATCCTAATCCAAACTAAAACCAACCTTAAGCATCTAATAAAAAGGTCTAAAATAAACTAGCAAGCGAATTTAGCGGTACTTTTTTAATTAATTCGAGGTTTTCTGGCGAAATAGGATTTGTGTTATACCAAATCGTGCTTGGTGACGTCCAATTTGATACACTGAAGTAATTGTCATCGCCCCTTACACAATCATACTACAATCATGTAATAAGTTACATAACAATCTTAGTTTTATATTTATTTATATTCCTTCCCTTTCCCAATACTACAACGATGTAACAAGAGTTAACAGACTTTGTATTGGTTCATTAGATTTTTTTACTTACGTTATAATTATAACAGCGAGACTCAAGCAATACAATTTTAAATATAATCATTGGAATATGAACTGAACATTTTCTCTATATGCATTTATTATTTTTAATACCGGAATACGAAAAGAGGTTTAACTATAATACAATAACATCTTACAAAACACACTATACCCTAAAAATTCGCCAAAATTACGCCTGAAAGGACCCTCACAAAGCAAACAAAACGCATCCTTAATCATGTACTTCAAAGCCGTAATCCATAAAACACACCTTCCGAAATCCCTTAATATCGTAGATCAGCATATACGCCTATACACCGACGCCTCAAGAATTAAGGACGCGTACACAAAGTCCACAATGTCAGATGAAGTCTCCGTCAACAAACAGTGGAAAAAGTAAAAAATACGAGCTCCACATTCTTAATTTAACTTGAGTCACTCTTACATCCCTACTTCACTGACGACCAGCTTAACGTGATACAGCCCGCCTCCTCGAGGCATTTAGATTACGAACGAAACGTCGATTTATGAGCGTCTTTAAGAGGTCATGTTAGGCTGGACACGTACAGGGGGGCACGAGTAAGACGCGTTTCTTCAGGCAATACACTTATTTTTTTATATGTATGTGATACTTGATTTCGTTGGGGTTCACCTTGACACGTCGTTTGCGGCTATGTTACCAAATTGCGGAAAATGGGGTGCTTTTTGTACAACTTTTCATATCAAGCTCATTCCACAACTAATTAACTTTCGCATATATATTCATTTGAGATTTTTAATATTCTAATAGGATATGTTGATGCGTTTGCAGGTTTGGCGTTTGAAAACATGATATTATATAATTTGTAGCAAAGTCGTATAAAATTGTTTTCGTGCAAGTTTGTGCCATTGTAATTAATTCTTGCTATTAACACAGACACGTACACATAGACAAACTATATATTTCCAATATACAAGTGTAACTACATGAATGCTAAATTATTGTAAAAGGTATGTATAGTCCAGTTATTGTTTTTTTGTACCAAAGAGGTTACAATTTTTAAGCTTGTTACTACTTGTATACTGATACCCCTATCTGAAACAAGAAACATAGGTTTAATTCATAACATTACTTCACGGGTGAAATCGTTCAATATACAATACAATAAACAATATTTACTTAGACACTCATTGTAGATTGATTAAGAAATCTCAACACAATCCAAGCGTAATTCGCGTTTTATTCAATTTTTTAAGTCGCCAAAAAAATATCGTATGCAAATTACAATCAAAGAAATTTAAAACGTTCTCCAAACACGAAAATCGATAGAGCATCCCTTATCAACTGTTATATGAAATTTACGCTCCCCAAAATTAACGCACACACACACAACTCATTATAGGGGTAACTAATCACTGTGCTATGAAAAAAACGGGATTTTTTTATTCATTAACCACCCTCTTCTTGCGATCCCGTCCTTGGAACAGACAAAGCTGTGGAGCATTTTTGTTAATAATTATATTATGTTAATAGAAGGTCATGCCATAATTAAATAGATCTTTAATTATGGATCTTTAATTTATAGTCATATAGAAACTTTAATACATATATTACGTTGTATTCATAGTCTGATTTCCTAATAAATGAGTTTACATCATGTAGTGTAATCGAAGCTTTTCAAATGTGTGACAAAACCTGACTTCGAGCCAGTGTAAGTGCGGACACGACTTTGACCAAAGTACGAAGTAACTTTAGACCTCGGATTCCAAAAACATTTCGATATTTATAGTCACGATAAAAAACTAACTAACTAGGCTAATGAGTCTTAACATCTGTTGACTCAAAGTGGGGAGCGTCGGTGTAGTGCACCCCTCCCCGGAGTTTGGCCTTATAATAATGTTCCGGGTAGCCCTGCATTGGCTATGGGCTGGCGTTACTCTTACCATCAGGAGTGCGTCCGGCTCGTCTCACCTCAAATTATAAATTAAAAAAAAAACTATGTGGCTTAGCCTTAGTGGGCTTGTCTTTAACGCTTCGGTCACCGGAGTCTCGATATCTTCCTCTGTCCCAGCTATGCACACGGCAGCGCACACTCGCCATCGAGTAAGGCATGAATTTGCATATTTGCGAGATCGCTAAGTGCAATAGCTTGTCTGTACGCACTCTAACATTCTTCCACTTAGCCCACTTCTCATCTAAACTCACAATTAACAGTGTTTTTGTTATTTTAATGTTCAGCTGATTACTGAAACGGATTCCGGTGCTCGAGAGAGTGAGGATTGCCTTCACTACGTTTTTAAAGAAAGTATGTAGCCTTCCTCTGAACCATTCACCAAAATGAGGATCCTGGACTATTCGAACAACTGACTGCACGGCTTTCAGGCCCCGATGATTTGATGTCGAGAAGTTGTTTATATGCTAAGTCTCGAAAAATATCACAAGCGCGATTCAGAACTGATTGTATTAAAAGCGATCGCAACACATTACCTACTTCCCTATTCGCAAAGTGTTATTTTGCATCCTTTGTAAACAAACATAAAACGGGTGTCAATATAACTCAAAGAACTAATATTCTACATATATAAAATCTATTACGTGGTTGGTATGATGAACTATGATAATTCAATATAAAATAATAAATTTTGATCGACTATGATAGTCTTAGCTTATTTAAAACCGATGATATTATACTTTTCGAAAATTCGGTGACGATTATTATAGAAATATTAAGAACGCAAAATCTACGTATTAAATTCTATGTTTATAATAATAACACTTACAGTATCAGTGAAATTACTATACACCAAATTTCTAAATGAAAAGAAAACAATAAAAGTTGCCATTTGCTAACTTATCAGTGGCTAAAATTGTATATATTAATAGGTATATTGATGCGAAAATATATAAAGAGCGAGACAAGTTTATCTTTATAGGCATCGTACAGCTAATATATTCAAATAATGAAGTTCAATCGCGTAATCACAAAACGAGGTCACCTCACCCATAAGCGCAGAAGACAGAGTACAGAGTACTTTACAAACAATCGCTTTCTTAAGCAAAGCCTAATTTCAATATCCGGCCGGATCGCGCACCGTTCGAAAACGCTTCTCTGGGAATAAATTACTCTGTCTATTCAATATTTCATCAAGGAGGCCTGAATATTCAGAACTAGAGGAGACACGTAGAAGCACGCGCAAGCCATTTTTCGCGCCTATCATGTCGGTAACAAAACGCACTCGTAATTACCCCCCGCGCCCCGCGAGCCGCCTCCCCCCACCGCCGGCCCCCACCCGGGGGGAGGGGGGCCCGCCCAGTGACAATTATTGATCAAAAATTCTCTCTCTTCTTTCGCAAAAGAAAACTTGGACGGGTTATGTGTCACCCGCTATAGCTTGATCGTTGTAATTAGATAATTTATTTTTTTATACTTTGACTTGGCGAGTATAAGAGGCTTAAATAGTAGTTAGACATACTCGAATATTTTACATTTTTTTACTAGTTTTATTGGTTTTCAAGAAAGTTTATGATACACCTATTGTTAGGCTTCGTGAAAAGTAAAATATTTTCGACACTGCCTATTTGTGTGCTAATCTGTTAAAAAGGTTTCTAATAGACTTAAAAAGCATAAAATGTTTTATTAGAACATTTTGACCATATTTAGATAAAATCAGTTGCATTAAGGACCTAAATTGTCTATCAAAACAAAGTCGATCGAAACTTGATAACATCTAGGTTCCAGCATTTTACAACCTACAATCTATAATCAAAATATCACAAGTGACTTTTGTCGACTGCCGTAACAACTAGATTGATCGCATTTAATAGTTATCTATATCAGAATTTCTTCTAACGACATAGATAACGTATAAAACAATAAATGCTTTATTAACTTAGGCAGGTTACATTTTACAAAAAAAAAATTTAAAAAAAGAAGCTGCAAGTCTCATTGTGTCGCGGTCGCAGTGCTCGCGGGCGACTCGGCATATTAATTGCACGCGGTGCTACCACGGCAAGACATGGGGCGGGCGAGGTCAACCGTCGCACAGCCATTGTTTTGTGCGTATTTCTTGATACATAGCCTTATATAACGTACATAAAGGGTTTCTTAGCTCCGCCGGCGAATACGATGTTTTCCCAATTTTCTTAAGCCCGTCACAATTTAAATACCAAGTAGGTGTGTTGGAGACGGAACGTTTCAGCGACTCAGTTCAATTATCAAACGATTTTTAGTTCTAAATGCGATCGATTATTTATTTTTTTTACTATTTAACATACATTTGAATACTTACTAGCATTAGCTATTGATATGGTTAAAGAATCTATTTTGTTATCAAGTCTTTTGTAAGGCCTCAGAACGTGTTATATAGACATTTCAAATGAAGGTACAGCATAGCCAATCTGTTAGTTAGTAATCGAACTAGATTGACCTTTAGATAAACTACATGTAGCAGGAAAAATAATTATGTTTTACAGATGCTTATTGCGGGGTATGTTGTATGACTTTTAATTTAGAGGAAGCGTGGGAAAGTGAAGCTGTGTATTAGCATCTATTAATGTAAAATTAAAAATGTCTGTCGGTTAAATTCTTACGTAATTTTTTGTTAAATAGAAGTAATTCTAGTTTTGAAAAAATATTTTCCGATTTCTTTAAAGAAACATTACTTATTAAATCTGTAACATAAATACGATTTCCCGCTTATTTTTCTATTTCTCAGTAATTCTTGGTACACAGTCCAGAGGCTTTTTAACGAAGCAGTGTAATAAAAATATTTTTCATTTCCGATTTTATTTCTATCACATTCGTTATTAATTTCAGTCGCATTTCTCGAGTGTTGCACCGTGTACAGTCGCAAATGATTTTTATTTATGCAGTAATAACTCCGGCCGCACTGATTGGTGGCTCTTCCGACCATTATGCATCCGACACAGAAATGCGACACGAATAAATCGAAAAAACCTATCGCTTCGATTTCCCAGTTTTGTGCCGGTCCATATATGAAAATCTCACACAAACACAAGCCCTCTCTTTCGTTTCTCTCCAACTAGATACGGGCCGAGTGAGACAAGGCACCGAACCTACGGTGTTAATTTACGTACAGTTGGCAATTATAATTTTCGCGCGTCCCTTTCTTTCGGCCGTATTTTTATTTGCTGTCTCTGTTGTGTGGGGGGGTTAAGATAGAATTGGAAGACGCGCGAGATATGTAGAATTTTTTAATAAAACCGCGCTGCTGTGTGCGCTAAGTGATATGGCTTGTTCTTTTTAATTTCGTTCTACGAATGCGAGCGGATCATCTATCACTGTTTTATTTTTATTCTGCGGCGCGGCGTTATGAAGATTTCGCATGGGATATGAATATTGATTGTTAGACTTATGAAAGCGCGATCGGTGTGCCTTGTTGATGAGTAATAACGGGCTCCTGAGACGACTTTTTCTATATGCTCTGTTTGAATGAATTAATGTTCCGAGTATTGATATGTCTGAGTCATATTTCTGTTTGTCAAATTGGTTTCTTTGTGACAGTCGTGTATTGTCGAGTGTACAGTTATAGATGTACAAGCTGTGGATAGACTATTAATTATAAATATTCCTTATAGAAATATGTACTAAAATCTTCTTTGTTTTTGACAATATTTTTTTAATCTGTCTTACGAAGCTAAGTTATTAAGTACATTAAAATACTAAACACTTCTATAGTTTCTTATTTGACTGAGAAACAGATATTAAAAACGTAAAAAATTTAATTTCTTCAAGCGCTGACCATAGAAATGTCTGCTAACGAAGCATGCTGCTCGCTAGCTCGGTTGTAACACGTCCAACAAAATCACATCCAAGTATTTCCAACAAAAAGCGATTGATAAAGAATCACACCTATCAGGGCGGAACTCATCTCGGTGACTTGCGTTTACACCCCTTATCACTGGCCCGTGAACGAAACTATTGGAAATTGTCTTACATGCTCCAGAAATGATTTTAAACCCTGCCACGTAAGCCATAAAGTTCAAATTTCCTTACCAAGAGTTTGTAATCTACGCTACTCCTGCCAAGCTAAAGCGAAGTTTATACCGTTGTTATAGGGTTAGATTTCGCGTGTTTGCAGATAGTCAGATGGTCGTTTCGGTCGGTGTGCGCGTCGAATCGTCTTCCGGCGTACGACGTGATTTCTTAAAGAAAGCCGAATCAATGGAACGCAGTGGACATTGGCCTCCGATTGTTTCATGTTACGCAACCACCGATATACTCGATTCCCAGACTGCGTTAGTTCCACTTGTGACGTGGCTCCAATGTCTTCCTGTCGTCCTGGTCTTTTTGGATACAACTTTAATATTTTTTGACGAAGATCTGTTAATAAAATAATAAAAGTCTTAGTTTTATTATAATTTTAAAGCAATACATATTCTAAAAATTCTATGTTGATAAAGTAATGAATGTATTGTATAGTCTTAATGTTCTTTGTTGCTACATACAAGTCCTACAAATTTAATTATTCAGTGGGTTAAAAGAGTTCGACGTAATATTTTAATAAGTGAAGTTATCAAAGATTGTTGTGCGTAAACACACTATTTATATTACAATTGAATCTACAATTCTTAAATTCTTCAAATCATGTTAAAACACTGCCATAATATCAAATTTTGTTATCTGTCCAGTAACAAACGTCAATATTTCCCGCCAAAGCCCATTCAAACCTCCTTAGCCACGTGGTCGATTCCATTTTTAAAAGTGCAAAGTGCCAGTAACCTCGGGAGTTCTTTTAATTTCAATAGTGGGGTCGCGAGCTCAAGGTCGCCGCCCGCGAGGGGACAGTTTTACGATCAGCTGATTCTCGCCGACGCTAAAAATATCTTGTTTAACTTTTTTTTTTAATATCTGTGTCATGGTTGAAGGGAAGTGAAAACTTTTTTATAATTTTGTAACTTGCCAGCATTCCGGTAAATTTCAGATTCTTAATAGAATATGAATTAGAACAAAAAATGTTAGTATTCCAAAACAATTTATGCACTACTGAAGAAACTAACATAATTTTCAAACCTAGGCGATTGTTATTACAACATGCTCAATAAATTAAATATTAATAAAAAACACAAAATACAATATTTTTTTATAATTATCTAAACAATCAATACGAATTAGTTTGCACTATACAACTTCGGTTATTATCACCCTTAAATATATAAATAATAAAATTTTAAATCTAAAAATTAGTTCAAAAAATGTAGACAGAGAACACGGAAATTGCAAGCGGTCAGGGCGGGGTCATTCCCATTTTTATCCCAAGCTAAGGGCGCGTAGGGCAGGTTCGGCCGCCGGCTATTGACACTCACTTTTAGTCGATGCCCACTCCCCATTGTAAACTTTTTAATGCCACGGTCAATGAACTGACCGCTGTTTTTAAACGGCTATGACGTTCCTTTTTTGAATTAGAATATTGAGTAAGGACTTGTTTTTTTTTTTTTTAATTTCGAATCAGAATATTGTAGGGTGAGAATTTTTTATACGATTTTGGTAGCGTTTAGAAACTGAAGACTAGATGAAGTTTCCAATAAGATATTAGTTGTATGAATCTTGTTTAGGTTAACTTATTTTTATCATTCAGTTATTTAATTTTAGAATGTACTGTATGTATTTTATGGTAGGGTACTATTTAATAGCAGATAATAATCTGCGATGTTTCTTCATGTCGTATTAAATATTTAAAAAAAAATTAAAAACTGTTTACCAGATACGAAGAATACTTATCAAATTTACAACATTTATTTATCTTTATTAATATAGATAATGAGTTAACTAAAGATAATACAACCAATTCCAAACACCAATACTTCTGACACGTCTCTACTAGATATAGGATCTTGTACAGAAGAAATAATGCAATTATTATAGCTTATGTGTAGCAGACAGTTGCACTATCTGGGCATAACATGAACTGCCTAGTTTAAAATTCATTTTATTACGTTTAATGGAATAAATATGATTTTCAAAACACTTTAAAATTTATATCCTTAGGTTTCTTTTAGCTGAGTCTGTAATTTTAACTATTGAAGTATTTAATATAGTTTTCTCATCTCAATTTCTATTTTTATCAAAGTAATATACTTAAGTTACTTTCTATAAAATATTCTAAGACATTACTTTTCTATACACGAATAAATATAGTTAAATCTATTATTTAATGTTACGGTGTAGCTGTAATAGCCGCTATAACTAGCCATTTGACTAAAATACGTTAAATAATTTCACCAACAAACCGTAACACAGATAAATAATAAGTATATCACGCGAACCAAAAGATTGAGTGACGGGACCGCCATACAATCGATACCGATACCGATAGTTACAACAAAGCAGCGCCGGCGCATCTCTATCGACAGGCGGAGCGTGTGCTACGTGTGAATGTTATCGATACATCGATACATCGATACTATCGAGATGTGTCCGTGTCGATAACTCGGCCATTACGTGCGTTCCGATTCTTGGGAACCGATTTAATCGATCTTTTGTTAAAAAATACTAATTCTGAAAGTCATACATATCATATTGTATAAGAACTTTAAAATCTAATACAGATACACAGTAAATGTTATAAATCCTTAACTTCTTTAGTATATTCGTGATAAAGTCAATTAATATATGGAGATCTTTCGTGTGGTTTCTTAATACATTTCATTGTTTCAATGTGACGTCGGAATTATATCAGGGATCTCAAAAAATTATTTATGTGTTTAATAATAAAATATTTATCGTATCTTAACCCACTTTTTAAATTATATACTTAGGTAATACTTATATCCGTTACCTAAATGTAAACAATTATAATTAATGATGTATCCTTCAATAAATACTTCTAATACTTACGTATACACAACCCACACACTCACACATATGCTTCAAGTTGGCATTACCTTTTTATTGCCTAGATATTGGCAGCGCCAATCAAAATTTGACAGATAAAAGTTCATTGCCCTCCGTTTTGGCGGCGCGTGCTCAGGCCCGTCACTTGGAACAAAGCGGATCAAATCTAAGATATCCGATATCTCCTATGGATACTAAACTATACTATTATTACGTTACATTACGCCTCATCTCCGATCTAAAGTATTAACAGTACAAATTGTCAGTCGGAGTCGTCGATTTTCTGTCATAAGATTAAATTGTATGGCTGTGTCATGGTCAATCTGTAATAGATAACATATTTTATGAGAACTATTTCCTACCTAATGTTTAAGGTTTTAATTATTTTAAAGGGAATTTAACGATTCAATTGTTTTTAGAAAATCGTTTGAAATGTGATTATTAAAAAAATATCACTCCCTAACAAATCATTCTAATAGGAAGAAAAACAGTTTAATATTCATGAGTTTGCTATTATCATTAACACAACACAGTCTATACTCTATACCTAAGTATACCGAAATACGACTCCACCTAAAACAGCTATTTTATTACCCAAACAAATTACGAACGACAAATTGCTTCACACCTCCAAAACCAGAAACCGTTGATGCAACAGTGGGCGTGTGTGTAAAAAAACATACTCCCATTACCGGTCGGCTTATCTCGTGTGAGCCACGCAAATAGTCTCTATTCCCTTGTAATAAGGACTAGTTGGCCACAATAGATCCGCACTGACACCACGCCTCAGCCGTCATTGGCAGAAATAAAAACCACGCGTAGCTCGTCACGTCTCGCCGGTCAGTGAAATCGTGCTGTGACAATGTGTCAACTGACCGCTCAAACGCGACCTCCCCTGCCGCCTCCGTCCGCTATAACTCGCATACAACTCCACCGCGATGTACAACTGGACAGGGGTCTCGAATAGCTGGACGCTAATCTATAGTGTGTCGTGGCTTATGAAATGACAATTGAAGCTTCAATGCGCAAACCAAAGGAAATTTCGATCACGTTAAATTGCCACGTAACAATCTAGATGTAAATCGCTCGGCTACCGTTATATTGAAAAATCGTTTTCTAATCGATTCGTCACAGTTGCGTTCAGTTTACGCAGCTGTCCCACGCTCAGAGTGATCATATAATCTATTCGTAATCGCTCGTTCAACTGAAAAATATTACCATACCGGCTATTATGGATTTTTAAAAGTCCGCCATTTTGTTGTCAATAACTAACCTACTATTCTTAAAATGGACGCGTGCACGATTACGAAACTTATTTGTAACAATTTATTAATTTAATTTACTTTTAGTTATTTTTTATTTTAAATTGTTTTGTATTTTAATTGTCATGAAAACTTACAAAATATCTTCAGGTGGTTCACAAAAACAGTAACAAAATTTCAGAAGTAAAAAAGAAATACGTTTGCGTTTTCGGATTGTTACAGTGTTGCCAGTTTTTTGCACTTGCAATAAAAATGTAAGCTGTTAAGAATTCTTTATTTGTATCTTCATTCATCTCGATATCCGTGTTTTAATTCAATGGCCAACCCGGATTAGTGACGTCACCAGCATAGATCGACATTCTTAGTAAACATAGACAGAGAATTAATTTTTCAAGATTTTTATAAGAGGCAGAAGCATGTCAAGCCTACCTATCTATTATGATTTGATAACATCCTTTCAAACCGTCGTCAAATAAAGTTATCTATATAGTAAGAAAAGTCATTGCAACTGATTCAGTAATCATTATTCGGTAAGGCGAAGCTGCTCATTATTATCCCAATTTTTTTTTTTTGCAAAGCTGCAACCAGCCATTCATTTACGTTCCAAATTCAAATTGAAATATCAGTGTCTATGCATACTAGAATTCCGTTAAAAGCATTTGAAACATGTTCCATTGTGTCACAATACGCCTCCGTGTCAACACGGCCGGCGTCGACCCACTTGATTCGGGAGCTAATCAACCGTTAAATCGTTTTCAACTGATTTTTCATACTGTTTCTACACAGTGTCAAAACACGCCTTTTCTATTGCGGAATATAAGTTTTTCGGTTGTTCTACAAAAATTTAAACTGTTATAGCACGGATATAAATTGCAATTTTAATCCCACACAAAAACGGCTGAGGCAATATTTAATCTAGACAAAATTGTTGCTAAGTTATATCTATTAGTTACAGACTTTTTATGGGAATATTATAAATTATATTATTAAAGACGATAACGTGACAGCAAATTTTTCCATAATGTGAATCGAAATATCGTTCTATCAATTTCACGTTATGAATGGTTATCAAGAGAGTTATTGTTTTAACACGATAAATGGAACGTCTACAGTAAAACCTTTTTCGAAATCGAAATGCGTGAATGAAAGCACTGGCAAGTAAGGAAAAAAAACAAACAAAATTAGCAGCGAATTTAAAAAAGGAACGACCGAAATCGCTGTACAAATGTTTGTGAAAAGTTATAAGTGCACACACGTAGAAGACAAGGCAATTATACACGGGCGGCGCGGCCTGGTACGGCCCGAATCGGCTCATATCGTGTGTACGGCATGTTTTTTTTTTCTCTCATTAAAAAGTTAGACACTGTTCCTAATTTCTGGAAATTGCAAGACATGGTAGTCTGGAAACGGGCATAGATTAAGGAATAAACAAACGTAGCGTAAGGTTAAATGGGCTTTTGGAATACTTTTTTCTAATTAGTCTCATTTCGAATAGTATATTTTCTACACATCATTCATTATTTGTATGGGACATGACAAATATATTCTAATAAGTATTTTTATCGATTATAAAAATGCTCCGAAAGTATAAAGCCTAAAACTATTGGACACAAACTATAGATGGCGCTGTGTTTGAGATAGACAAAGATAATTAGGAAACCTCATTTTTTGAAGTCGGTTAACACACCCTTTTAAAAGTGTTATATTGGTTCAATAATAGAGTTTATCAACCTGTAAAGTTTATGAAAGCGTATTCATTTGAGCCACGTGTGTGAGCTCGCGTGCTCGTGACGTGTTACCCAAATATAGGCAACGATTTGGTACGACGCAGACGCAGCAAAA
>DWAJ01003122.1:0-15536 GCA_018238005.1 Eurema mandarina
GTTATTTTTTACAGAAAAAAAGGGTTTAAAAGGGGGGGGGGGGTTCAAATTTATATGAAAGTCCACGCGGACGGAGTCGCGGGCAGCAGCTAGTTAAAAATTAAAATTTCAGTGTCATTGGTAGGTGATTATACTAAAGTTAAATTACCTAATTTCGTTTTTAAATCTGATATTAGCAATGACAATAGCCTTATTTTAATTCAGTGAAACACGAGTGTGACTTGCTTAGGTTATCAAAGCAATAAAATTAATTCAAAATAGTTTCGAGAATAACTCTTGACAGAGATATAATATATTCTTCGATTTTTGTTCCGGTAGGTCACTAGTTGTATAATGCGAGGTTAGGAAATAGGTAATCTGTTACAATATTGCTTAATCTATAGGTTAAACAAGCATTCCTGTTGCATCGTTTATTTGGACAAAATCCAACAACATTTCGTCAAAGAACATACAGTTCTCTTATACAAACAATTGCGGAATACAAAATCGAATCTCGATCAAATAACTATGTCGACTATAAAAACGTGGTACGAAATCGTGTAAAATGATATAACTTGATAACATTAAAACATGATATTTTAATATTAAATCATTAGTCCTTGAGTTTCGTAAGTTTTCTGACAACGCCGTGTATTTGCATATTTTATTACGTTGCGATGCAAGGTGCGCGCCTTTACTTCCATAGTTAAAATTCAATATTAATAAAAAAGCCGTTGACGTTTATATTCATTTCAATATCAATATTTAACCCATTAAACAGAGTTTTTATTGAGAAACATCTTCATCGATCGAATGGCATTGTAATCATTTGTTCTTGTAATACGTTAACGAGTATCTTGATTTGGAATTTTCGTACGTTGAAGAAAGGCTACTCATCTGTGAATTAATGTTCATGTCAAGGTGCAATTGTATGTTTGGATGGCAATTTAAGATAAGTTTTATAAACAGGTAAAGGCCGTTTATGTCCGGCATTTGTTAAGAGTAACTTATAAATTAGTAATTAATGTATTTCATTATTGTAGGTCGCTAATTCATATTTACTTAAAGTGATGTATAATCTAAATTTACAATCGCCTTTTGGACTTAAATTGAAGTATTATTTATTAATTGAAACTTCTAGTCTTTCGTAACTTTAATGAGTAACAGTTTCCGATAATGAGCTTTTATATAATTGAAACAAAGAATTAAATACAATTATTTTCAAGAATAGGCGCAATAGCGTCTTAATTATCTTTACATAAACATATTTAATCATACGATGAAAAGTAAGAAAGTATTTGAACTATTCAGACGTACATAATATATGACGTTATGAAACTTAACCTTTGCACAAAAGATACAAATCAATATAGCCGCTTATGTCAAAAGAGTAAAGGACAATATGTTTTGCAGTATGATGACATGGTCAACAGTCTGATGTTATAAATGACGAAACTACCGTACCGAAACTACTCTTTCAATACAGTTGTCGGAAATATAATAAATGCGAAATATATTTTGTAATTATTAATTTTAATTGACTGGCTAATATTTAGAACGAGAAATTTTGTGAGATTTAAAGATTTTTTACTTTTTGCATTGCATATGCAAAGTGGATTTTATTGTAGTTTGCTATGTAAGTAGATAAGAACCTGGTTAACTTAAAGGATACTTTTCATTCCCGTATCGCTATGAAAACTGAACTGTGGGTGTGAAATTTACATTTTAGTGTCCACTGCATAATTAATTTGTCACGGTAAAACGCATTTTATAGTGATTTAGCTTAGCTTATAAGAAAAGTTACGAAATAACTATGTTTGTGTTAAATTTAATATATGTAGATATATTGTTTTATAATTTTATATTGAAATATATTTTGATCAATTAAACGTCACACGTAATCATAACAAGTCAATTATTTACACATAACTTAATAAGCGTCAACTATAACGTGATGTAAGTATTTCTGTTTAATCATCAAGTTTTTGTTTGCGACAACTGTATTAAAGATTTAAAAAACCAGTTAAAGACAAAAATGAAGAGGTTTCTCAGCATGCTGTCAAATATTACAATTAAGACGTCAAACAGCTATGTTACTTCTATCCTTTAAAATCGTGTTTAAAATGTATATAAAAATAATGAATTGTTTACTTAAATTCCATATAATTTTGTGTTTTAAAGTCTTATTTTGAAGTCTTACGTAAGAATCACCAATTTTACATCTCTAGAAAGAAATATGTCTGTAAACTGTTCGGAAAAGAAAACGAGCTTCGGGCGATAGGTATTGCATGCCTCGGACTTCGCGTGAGAACAAGAGCGAACAAAAGTATTTGCAATAATTAAGTTAAACGCGTGGGTAATAAATGATTGCTGCGTTGTATTTACTTAGTTTACTTTGATTTGCTTTTGTTTATGGAGCAAAGAAGCGACACGTTATTTTCTTAAACTTCCATATTTCACTGATAATATGTTTAGGTTTAGTGTGGTCTGTTTTATGAAAACTTTAATAAAAATATAATATTAATAAATTTAAATTATATAGGTTAACTCTAGAAACCTTAATTTAACTCTCGTCACAGTGTAGGGATGACCACCATTTAGAGCTTGTTAAAAATACATATTAATGAAGAGGAAGAGGAGATAGGCAAATAACTGAACCAGGCAGTTATTTGCCTATCTACACCTCTTAAATTATAGATTGATGTGATTTAAGATCGTCACGATTTGCTAACAAGATAGTTCAATTAGGTAAAGGCATAACAAATGAAGCTGACGTGAAGCATTCTGCATTACGTCATTTTCTGAAGTTGTTCTGTCAAAGGTGAGCCGGCGAAAATCCTCAACCTTTAAACTATGCAGGCATATCTTCGGTTACTAAACATCACACACAACCGGAGCTTTGCAAAAATATAGATACAAATATAGCGATGATTCATTATAAATTAATTTTACGCGTCATCGGTCACATATCTTGATTAATAAAGCACTTAAAAGCAATTTAATTTGAATTATTACGAGATTTTAGGTATTGTTGACACAAGAATTTGCAATATTATTTTTACATTCAAAAGTCATTCTAATTATTATTTAGATTATAGATATTTATTACTGATCTATTGGAGTTACGTGTGATCATGTCATATTATAAGAAAAGACTCTTAAGTAGCTAATTGAATATCGTTGCCAATCTATCTGGCAACTTGCCAGATACATTTATCAATGTTAAGAAACCAAGTTCAGTTATGGTGGTTCTTTGTTCCGCCGTCGATATGCGTTTTTAAGGAAATGATTGACAGTTCAATGGATGAGATAAAACCAAGAGATGACTGGCACGCCCATTAACAGGATCAGCGTATAAGTTAATGTCAATGTCCTGTTACGTTCGTACACTTTGCAGAAGCAATTAATTGTAGGTTACCGCATGCGTGATTGTATTATTTATTTTCAACTTTATTATGTAATGGAACATTATTGATAATAATTTCAGTTGCTATAAAGCTTTTACCATAACTGCTGCTATACTCGTATGTTATATAGCTTTTAGTACTAGTATTTACAGCTCTACAAATTTGGATGTAGTTTTCTTTCCGTCGGCAATATCGGGATAAAAAGTAATCCTATTTACTAGAATCATCAGGAAAAACTAACAAAAATCTATACACCCGTATAGAGTCCTGATATTCATTGATATTTTACATATGTTTCCATCATTTAAACCTCAAGTTCTATACTTAGCTCTGTCAAAGTTAGAAGTACTTGTTCATATGCGAGTAGTATGCGTCATAGCGTGTCATAACCTACGAACAGATTTCATTGATTCGTTAACGGAACATAAAGCGGTTGTCTCACATTATGTTATAGTGCCACATATTATGTAAAACACACAATAGGTTTGAGACTAAGTTAATAATGACTGCATTCAAAGAGAACAGTTTTTTCGTCTGTTGCCATCTCACAAGTAACCATTTAACTGTCCAAATGTTGTGTCACTCAACTCGGTTTTATATTAGGTGTTGACATTTTGACATTAGGATAGATTCACAGAAGGATAAGCAAATATGTAACATTACTTTGAGCTGTAAGGAGTTTCGAGTTTTCGTGGGCAAAATTCGTTTTAATCCATTGATATATAAAATATATAAAATATTAAGAAGAAAACTTGAAAGTAAGAGTTTCTAGGGTTCTTATTTTGTGGTTCTTTATAATATATAAAAAACCAAGCTCATAAAAAGTTATATAAAGTTAAAATCAAAAACGATTATATTTTTTCTTAATTTTCCCTCTTCCTGATTATTTTTTATTTACCTTTGTATAAATTATCATTTTAACGTATTATCTTTCACGTCCTGCTTTATAGATTATGTCATTAATATTTCGAGATTTTTAAAAGCCTGTTATTTTAAATATTATAATATATGTTAAATTAATACTTTATACATAAACAATTAACATTTTAATAATAAAAATATTTTGATAATTTTAAGATCGTTGATCATTGATATGTAGTTTATCAACTTTATTTATTTGGATAATGTGGTACATTTTTTGAATATTTATTTTGATTAAAATAATACGTTAAAATTAAATACAAGACAACGTCCGAATATTTAAATAATTAAAAAAAAATGCTTCTTGCATATAATACCTAACATTGAAAATTCCAATATAATAAATTCTTTATTATAACGGATGTAATAAAATGTATAATATTAACGTCTTTAGTGCCTCTTAAGATATTATAAAATCAGTAAGAAGCTGCAACGTCTTGTTAAGAGATTACTAGGTACACAATCATAATTGCAATATACATTTATTATGCTAAAACTATTCAATAGGGTTGTTGTAATTAGTTTTTTAATGAAGTGGATCATTATTTTTTAATCTTACCCTCGCTTTTTATCTTAAAACAGCGTAACTACAACAAAAACTACAACTATTTATTTAACCGAAATTAAGCGTTTTATGTGAAAAATAATGCATTTTTTAAATATTGTACTCTTAACATATTTTATGAACTAGTTATTTATTAAATAGTTTTTTAGTGTACAAAGAATATTAAGTTTATTTTAGGAAATCTTTTATAATCAGTTAGTAGTAAATAGTTTAAAGTTAATATCTTAGTGTAACAGGTTTGAATTTTAACAGGATTATATGTTTAAACCTTTTTTTATCTAATATATTATTTATTTCTAAGCATTGCCAGCCCTCGCCGGTCTAAATAGTGACTCAATCTTTAATTATATATCGGAAAAGGTCAAGGTCGTTATAACTTTTATAAACACTTTGACCGACGTCGTTCCGTCGAAATTTACGTATTTTTTTATAAATCTAAATGATACAAACTTTCGAGAACATTAGATTAACATATTAATTTATTGTCAACGGTCATTCTTGATTTATTTAGGCATCGTTATTTCTATAAAATTTACAAGGATTTAAGTAAGAAAATATTTTTATTTACTCAAGTATATGATATAAAAAGGTCATAGTGCGTTGAAGTTAAATAAATTAAGATTATTAAAAGATAATAAACGTGCTTAAAAAATGCGTTAGCGAGATGCGACAGCAAGTGTCAAGATATGTGGGTTAATTTGGTTTCCCATAAGAATTTACTCGGGAGTATTATTTTACCCCAATATCGTGTAGGTAAATACAACCTAAACCAAAACAATGAACGATTTAGAAAATTTTAGAAACTCTTTATTTGATAAAACGGGCAATCTTTTATATTTAGGAAGCGAAATAAGTACTGGAAATAAGTTAAAGCAATCTTGTTCATTTTATTCAGTGTAGGGATATTTTTTCTATAGAAAAAAGCAACTTACCAATAAATAAAATATAATTCCCGGCGCCATGGCACGGGATGCGTTTTCGGGACTCACCGTCCCGAAATCAGTCTTCTGGTACTAAGAACACAAGATAAAGGCTCTATACAGAGCCGGCTAAGCGTGCTGTGCTAAAATTCGCTAACATGCCCCGCTCACTGGCGACCGGCTTTTAAAACTAAATTGTACAAACTCGAAGATGCGTCTCTTATATTACCTCTTACGTTAACGTCGAATACCGCAACGTATTTGGCATATAGGTGTATGTCCTTACATGTGTGTGGGTGTATTTTGGCGACAAAGCCTTGCTGTGCATGTGTGCTGTCGGTCACACGGAATGCTACGGCGGCCTGTCGGTGTGTGCGTACCGAATCCTATATCCTTTTCGCAAATTTATCAAATTTGCAAATTACACATCTAAACAAATTGTGTTTGCTTGATTTTTTAAATTGTGTATATTTTTGTTAGTTTATCGAGGAACTTTAAAGCAATTAGAACGTATTACTTATTCAGGAGCCTTAGATAGGCATGTAAGATTTTGGTTTTCATTAATACTTTTTTAAATGAGGAAACTTATGTCGTTTTTTTTACTTTCGTATTATGAATAAAAGTTTTTTTTAATATCTGTCATATCGTATACCATTTTAATCGAAGTAAAATCAAATATGAATTCTTCATAATTTATCTGTGGTATATGTTATATCTAAATATATATATACCACAGATAAATTATGTATTTATCTGAGGTATATAACTAATCTGTGTATGTTCTTCAGTTCGGTCAGTAAGATTCGGTTACTTAGTAACTTATTATTTTCCTTAAACAATGACACGGGTACATGCTATTCAGTTTCACTGGCCGATTTAAAAGGTTGTTCTGATAACCGGAACTGCACCTACATAAATAATCGATAAAGAGTTACTTGAAATATTTGTACTTGTATATGTCGATAAAACCTGAAGTTCACATTAGATGAGGTCGTTGAACTGTCTTGACTAATATATGGAAAAATTTAAATAGCTGCACTTCGGAAAGTTGTATTACAGGATATAAGAGGCGTACACGTGGAGGTATACTGCGTCACGTTACATAGTAACTTTGTGGTTCGCCATCTAAATAATCAATTATTCCATTTAACACATGCAGGCTATTCTCCTCATAACACGAGCTGTGTCTGTTTCGAAGTATTTATGCGTAATATATTATATCGATAATGTTTTACACACTTTAAAAGTAATTATCGATATTCAATAGTTATAAAAGTTTAGTTTGTTATACTGAATTTATATAATTTGATAAATAAATAGGTCCCAATTGCACAATTTCTATTTATTAACTATCCGTTGTTCCCGTAACCTGTTCCTAGTCTACGACGTAGCGTTCTACGAAATATGTTTTCGTAGCAAAAGGAATACCGAAATACAATGTTTATAAATGTATGTGCTATAATATATGTACACGGGTGTTAGTTAGAAGTATAGTCGTATGACTTATTTTATCAATTATTAAATCGCGTTAGTGACGCCACATTACCATAAAACATGTTTAACTACGCAAAGACGTGTTAACATGCTAAGTAATCCTGAATCTACATCGTTCATAAAAAGTCACACATAGGTCTTTGATTTATACAGAAACAAAATCGCATATACAGAGTGTGAAAGACTAAGTCCGAAAAAATTAAAATCATAGATAGTATCCTTCACGATGGCGTAGTGCCTTGATCGTGTCGCAAATTTTTGAAAAAATATTTGATGTTTAAAATTTAATTCCTATTTCCCGACCAGCAATAGAGGGTTGTTCAAAATTACATTGCTGAATTTTTTATGGCTTTATTAAGATTTATAAATAATTAATTACTTCACTACAATATTATAGAAGACCTACCGGATCAGAAAAATCTACAAAAAAGGTTGTGTACAAAATTGAAATTTTTTTTCTTGTCTTTTACACCTTGTATATTTTTGTCTAGAATGTTTTTCATTAGCACCGCCATGCGTCTGGTCAACGAGGCTTGCAGTTATGTGTCGATGTGAATCTCTAAATGTCAATGTCAGTTCCTGTATTTTCACTTAAACTTGAAACATTACAGCTTGTTATATAGTTTAACATTCAGTAAGTATTTCTTTACCTTATAAACAAAGATACATACAGGTATAGTATATGTACCTAGATATTTCTCGAAGATAGCTTTTTACATTGTCGTGCCAAAGCAATTTGCAGCTTCACTATATAATTATTAAGTAATACAATTGTATTGACACACCTTTATTTAATACGTTTACATAGAGCTGAATGTTTTGAGAACCGCTTCCTTAAAATATACATAGTAAAAATACGTTTTATTGTAGTTACTTGTGTGTATAATAAAAACATCGTCATATTTTAAAGAAAACATTATCTCCTTATCCAGCCTATACTCAGAAGAAGAACACAATTATAGGTTTTTCTAAGAATTTGACCTCGAGAACACAAATAAACTTGGATAATATATAACTAAAAGGAAGTGTTTAATCAATTATATACATATACATAAAATGTTGCTGTTATAAGGCTTATAATCGTGAGTAAAATAAATCGATTAAAAAACAAGAAAATTGTAATAAATACATCAGGTTTTGTACCGCAAGGCTATTGTCCATCGGTGTATTTTGATATACATTTTTTAAGACGTCTCATTAAAAATATAGAATAATAAAATTACTTTGTATTACGATACCTGTGTCCCAGTTTCACCCGCTTAAAGTCAAAGCCCCATCCGGTTTTCGTTTTGATATTTTTCTGGTAGCAGCAGTCACAAATAACATGGCTTTATATGAGTACCTATAACTTTGCATATTTATAAGATATATTAGTATAGATTAAATTAACTAATAATGTCTGTAGTTCCTCGCGAACATACATAAATTATCACTACTAAAGCATATGATAAACTTATACTTCCTGAAATGTTTTTTGGGTAAACTTCGTTGCTAAATGCTAATATTTGTACTAATACACTAACGGTACGGTCTCATGGACATTAAAATTACATTAATAAATTATAATAAAAATATTTTTTTAGGATGCAAAAACCAGTATTTTACTACCATTTATACATAAAGGATTAAAGACTATGGCTAATAAAAAACTATTTATGAAAAAGATTTTTAATGATTGGCAACTAAGAAAAAAAAAGTGCAACCATTTAAACATTTAATCTAAGTTATATGTCAATGTTCCAAGTTACGTGTTTTATCTGTTCGCACGTGAGCAAGGGCGATAAATGTTAAAATAATGTAGAGATTATTCTATTATCTATATTTAAATTATATTCCTACGCTTATATTCTATAGTATTCTGTAAACTAATATGTAAAGTTTTTGTATTGTAAATTTGTGTTATGGCTGGATCTATTGAACCAGTAATGATTTATTTTTTAATGAAACGCCATGTTATCAGGTGTTGTCAAAATTGATCGGGTTTTACTCGGATGTAAGCAGTCCAGTAGGTGAAAGTCACGCCATAGTTGAGCAGGCTTGCTCGGGGTGGCATCACCCTCCCATAGCAAAAATATATCACCATATAAAAGATTTATTTTTTATTTTTTTAAGGCCAGCTTCTCATTCGTCAGGTATATAGCTTGACGATTGCATAGCGATAGCAAACCTCCTGCTTAGGTGCCTGCTGTGACATAAATAAAACACACAGCCACTTTTAAAATTTATATAAATTTGCTGAAGCTTCGCTTACGCTTTTTATATGCATGTTCATAATAACTATGATTTTATCTAATTTCTCACACAACGTTTCCTTATAGTAAAAAAGCCAATAAATTAGACGCACAAAAAGTCAGTTTAACGTTAAACTTGTATAACAAAAACGCACAAATTAGTTATAACGAAACTACCTATTGCGTATATTAAAATATATCTTTAATAAATAATATTAATCGGAACTCAAAATCAAAATATAAGTAGATAAATCTGTATCAATACTACTGTTAAAATATCAACATCAACATGTGTCAATAGGTACATCTATCTTCTATAAAATAAAATAAAATTGCCAAATGTTTTGCTAAATACATAACTGGATAACAGCTAAACTGATATCGACAATTATTTTTGTAGAATATGCTTTGAAATACGAGCATTGTTCTTAAGCAGAGAAGAAAAGGGTAGGTGTACGGTTAATAAGGTTAGAGGTAGAATAGGTACAGCGTCAACGAAGTCGCGTCGGGACAGTTGTTTGTGAATAAATATTATATTAAATGTGAATAATCATAATATTTATGGGATTAAATTTCAAAATTGGCTTTGTCTAGAAAACTTGATATTGTGAAAACATCCGTTTATGCTTTTGAAAGAACTGTATACTTTTATTATTAATACTTACCTCATGGTAAATAATGACGGGCCAATGTTAAAGGTTTAGTAAACTCGATAATTTATATTTGTTTTGATGTCATAGATACTTCACCATACTGACTTTTTCCACGTAGTTTAAAATCATTATCAATACAATGTGCATTAGAATAAGCTACAGATAAACAATTGTTTGACTATTCCGTGGTAGTAAGAAGGAAATAACGACGCATATATTTTCTTTAAAAAATCTTTTTTACAACTAATTTAAAAATATATATTTGATACAGTATAGATACTCCTATGATCGTCTTATACAATTTTTCTTATAGTACCTAAAAGGAACAATATAAGTTCTTGATTCATTTTTAATACTTTAATCGTGTCTCTTAAAGGACACTTAAGTTTTCAAACATTTTTTCTGCAACATTTTGTTTAGGTACATATAACCATTAGGTACTGCATTTTCTCATATGAAATCTATTTAGGTATAAATGAACATAATTCCTTTTTTCCTTTTTTCCTTTCTCCAGTCTTAAAGGCTGGCGACGCATTCGTGAGGTACTAGCGACTGATAATGGGCGGCGGTGGTTATTACTACCAGGCGAACCACTGCTCTGATATTAAATACTAATCTATATTCTATAGAAAGTAAAACACTAGGTTTAACATTTTATATTAAGATCGCAATTGTGTGTATGTATAAATACATCTATTTATAATTTTAGTGTTAGTGACAGAATGTTATCCTATAACTTTCACGATTTGTACTCTTATGGGTTTCTTGTTGCCTAATAAAGGATATTATTATTATTATATGGTACATAGCTAAACTATGAATGTAATACGACATTCGTTATGCATTAGTATCGTTTTAATTATTTTCTTGAATACCTCTCTATATAAGTGATATATAAAAAACCAGTTTTATAAAGGAAACATGTATTTATTCCAACGTTATAACTTATACACGCATACAGACTTATAAAGGAATCTCATAAATATTGTCATTAGCTGCTGAATAATTCGTCATCTTTATAAAACCTGGATTAACGTAAAATAATTAAAAATTTAAAAAATATTTAATCTTTAAGCAATATAAGGCGCAGTTCACAATGTAACTTGAAGAATTCCAAATAATAATAAATAATGTTGACTACAAAAGTTCATTAACACCGTTAAAATCACAATCCCTCTTAGCACTAAAATATTCTATAATTAACAATCACGACAACAACAGAAAATAATCTTATATTTTATATGTTTCGGAATAGAGTATTATCTACCAATTAAAGTTATGAAATATTTTAGTGATTTAGATGATTTTTTTTTTATTTTCCAATAACTTTTATAGTCGACACGGAAATTGGCGAAACTCTTACATATATATACAATATGCTGAATTAGTTCTTTCTGAAGGTGTAATATAATTATGTAGTTTCTTCATATTATATTACCGTAATTAGAAGTAATTTCTCATAACATTGTAAGAACAATTGTATGAGTATTTCATGATACCATCTAATACAATACAATACAATATGTAAAAAACTACTTTAATTAGGCATTCGACATAATATATTTGCCTTTACATCTCATTATATTATTAATATTCATTCGTTAGTTCTTTACAAATTACCAATTATTGCGTAAGTATTATATCATAGGTATTTACTTTTCTTCATATTTCTTATTCGAATATTAAGAAGTTTTTTCAACTTTTTCGACTCGTTTTAATATTCAAAATGTTCAGGAAATGTTAAGGCATTTATTTGAATTTTTAAATGTATAAATCTCAAGAGAGGTGTTATGAATTTACATGTTTAAATTACTCGTAATTTATGAGTGCCAAAACATAAACCTAAGTTTTATAATTTTATTATCTTCTAATTAGTGAACATTTAACCTATTTTAAATTTGCAATAAAAAAATTGAATATAAATCCGAGTATATATGTAGTTTTTATACCTCAAAGGTATAAAAAAGAATTTAATTCAAATTAGTGTTGATGTATACAAATGTAAGAAGTATGGTACAAGCATTGTATTGTTAATTAAACATAGTTGAGTACCTGATGACCATCGTAAGGTATGAAAATATTGACATGCTCCGAGAGGCATCGATAGATGGCCTTTAGTAGTAGTTAACATATTTTCGACGTCATAATATGGACAAGGTTAGCTTTAGTGCGTGTAATAATCAATTATGTTGCAAAAATATAATTTCAGGCCTTCCGACATTAATACGTATCATTCGGGCTTATACTTTGCGAGGGGATATCGTAACTTTTTATTACACCATGTTCCACGGTTAAGTGATAAGGTACAACCTTTATGAAACAAGTATAAGTGTCGTAGCCATAACCGCCAATTTTATTTCAAAATTGATTAGTTTTGAAAGTGTTATAAGTAGAGCTCATTGGAAGTAAAAAAAACTCTATTTGCTTTACTTGTTGTAACATTTATAAATAGCTGATCATTAAATTGTTGTTTAAGCTACACAGGCCTTAGTTTGACCCAATACCGATCGTTTTAGTGCTTGTTAGTGCATCGACAAATCTGTACTATTCTACGACCTCTTTGCCACACACTCTAAGCATACCGTTTCATTTTTATTCGCGGATCAGTCTGTTAAGGCTTCGGAGACCGCTACCTGCTGCTTGGAATGAATACAGTGCGAATTTATTCGGTAAAACTCAGACAGAAATATCGCGGGGGCCCACAAGAATCCTGTGAACCCAATCCTAAAAGAGACGTCATATCGTTTTGGTTCGTTTGCTGTCGATATAACGGCATTCCTGGTATTATTTTCATAAAAATATGTTGTGTTTCTATACGAGAAAAGTTTGTTCAATAAGATAGCTTAGAAGTGCGGGATATATATAAAAAATAATAATAAATACCCATCTGCCTTAATGGCCCCTGATAGAGTGCTCAACAGCGATGGTAATGTTAGTTTAATTATAATTAAATGATGTAAACTATATTAAAAAACCTTAACTTTGCCTTAAGCTCAGAATTTTTTCCACAAGTCGTTAAGCATTGATTAACCACAATTTTCTTACATTACATCGATCATTTCTTGTCATTGACCCTTGACATTGAAAGCGCCTTCAGTATATTGACAGTGACCGCTGCAGCAATTTCGAATCTTTTCATTTTTCTTTGAGCTGAACAACCTTGACATTTAAAATATCTATTCTTTATCTCCTCCCCTATACAGTTAGCGATAGATTTAAACCTCAGAATTAAATGCATAAAATATAAGTTGTCCGTGATTCGCAGTAACGTGTTTATTTTTTTTTTATTCATAACAATTTGGAATCTATTTTTAAAATAACAAATTACGTATAACTTACAAATATGCATACTAAAATTATTGACTAACTGTTTTAAAAATGCAATTAAAACGCTATTTCAATAACAACATAATTTGTGTGATTCCAAAATAACAATGTCTTAGGAGCTTTTGTGTACAAGTTTTTAAGTTACAAACAGTAAAAAAGTTACCTTGTTCACTAATTTATTTGCTACACAATGGATAATTAAATCATTTGTACGGACATTTTATTGTTATTGTTTTAAAAAAATGCTTCCCACTGATTTGGTCAATTTATAACATAAAAAATCCAAATAAACTATAATTTTACGAATTATTTTGTACTTTTGTGTAAAAAATTAAAAATTCTAATATAACTTTTTTGGTATGTTGCCTGTGATGAAAAACTCATTCCTACTTTTTATTTAAAACATCGTTACAATCAATACAACCCAAGTCGAGTTATAAATGTATATTTTAAATCATTCGTAAGACACATGATTTATATTAATGCAAAACGTATAATTGTTAAAAAATCTCCGTTCATTATGAATCGTTAGTTCCGGTTACACCGGTTACAAACCGCAAACCGTGTTTTGACGTGGTATAATATTTATCCGTTGTTTTTGTATTTAAATTAACCTATTAAAAATAAATTAACTAATCTTATGTGAGCGTGATAAAGACTTACATGTTCTAATAATAAAAACTAAAAATATATAATATATGAGAGAGAATAACTTATATATGAGAACAAATTTAAAATGTTGATATTTATAACTTATTGAAAAAATATTCTTTACGTTCTCTAACACAATGGCATTATACAATTAAAATATTTTTGTTTTAAAATTGGGTTTTTTATATAAGTATTTTATTAATCCGTGATTAGAAGGTTCCTGCTTACAGCGCCTTGTTTGGTTTTTTGTTCAATTTTGTCGTTTCCCAGAAGCAATTATAATAGTTATCAAGCACATATTAAAAACAATTACAACCAAGGAAGCAGAACAAATTGTTTTGTTTAAGCATTAAAATCTTAATTGATTTTATTCTAAAATATGTGTTGTAAAACTGGTAAATGGAAAAAAAAGAATTTGTAAAACCCGCATTTTACTCCAATGCTTATTTACATATTAATTATTATAAATAACGCGGGAAATGTACACACTAGATATTTTTACGAATTTAATCAATATATTTTTAAATGTGTAGTTATTGAACGTGTAAACAACAATTGATTAACTAATATAAAAATAATAAAAATTGCAACAATGTTTAGTTGTCAACTTACACTAGGTAGTTAGGTACTACTCTGAGGGATACTACTACACTTATAGACATTTGATTAAAACAGACTGTTCAATTAATGCTCTATATATAAAACTCGTATATTTTTTCAAATTTATTTTTTGGGTATATGTTTAAATACATTTAAAACACTATTTTGTTAAGGGTTTTTTAAGACTTATCATTTACACGATAGAAAATTTGTTTACTTGTTTATAAGTAAATTGTTAGTTAAGTCTTATTTTCAATCGGGTTTATTTCGTTTAACGTGTCTAAATAACGCCATCGTCATATCCAAAAATAATATCAATTTTTTCTACAAATAATTGATTTCATCACTTTTTCTATTCTAAATATCTCGTTTCTGTCTGATAGTATCTTTTGGTGCTATAAATTAATCATAGGTAATGTTATCTTTGACTAAATAATAAAAGTGTGTGAGCTTATATGCCAATAGTATCATATTACTCATGCATTCGAACAGACACATACTATTGATTCTTTATTTATACTCCAACCTACAACTGTGACATTTATAAATTAAATTAAGCTGAATAATACCTATTAATTTATTTGTTTTACTCGATCATTGCGATTGTGATACGTTTGTTTTTTATTTTGAAGACCGTCCCTAATTCACTGAAAATATGAGTTTGTTAGAATAGTATGAATATACTACGTTTAATAGAGCTTTAATACATTTTTCATATGTTTTATGGTTACTTACCATGCTGCGGAAACGTATTGTTTACGATTCTAAATGTTTCAAAGTACCCTCAG
>DWAJ01003123.1:0-15535 GCA_018238005.1 Eurema mandarina
TATGGGCATTTTGGTGACCGCTTTTACACTGTAACGAATTCTATATCACTATATATCTATCAACATCTAGTATGATATTGAAAGTGAGGATAATTTCAATCTTAAGTATTTTAGGAGCCGTGGTGAGTATTCAAAGGAATTGTAATGGAACAGATAATTAATTTAATATTAAATTAAATTAATGAAAAAGAAGTAAATTATATAATTCTACAAGTATAGTAGAATTATTAAATGTTTTAACGTTGCATACGTTGTAAGTAATTTGTAAGTCAAAATGATGTTTCCGTAATTTAACAGAAAGTACTAGGAGTAGTTTTTTTTACCATTATTCACTACTGGCTGCTGCCCGCAACTCCGTCCGCGTAGACTTTCATATAAACTTTGACACCCCCTTATCCCTCTTTTAACCCTTTTTTTCCAATTAAAAAGTAGCCTATGTCCTTTCCCAGTCCTTATACTATTTTTGTACCAAATTTCGTTCTAATCGGTTCAGTACTCTTAGCGTGATGGAAAGACACACAGACAGACAGAGTTACTTTCGCATTTATAATATTAAGTAAGGATTATTGTGTCATCATTACGAAGTCAATGTCACCATTATTACGTCATATTTATGTTTATTTTTTATGATAACAGAGCAAATAAAACAAATCTGATGAATAAAACATATTTCATTAATGGTGTGACATATAAGGAAATAGGAATTGAATAATGTAGAACATTTGTATCGTCCGTTACTGAACGGTCTGACACACGCATTGTTCACAACTAACAAGCCATGTGTCCTCCAATTTGACATTTTAGACACTGTAATTCGCTTTTAATTCGCGGCTTCAATGGCTCTTTTACGCAGTTTGTATCATTTTATTCATTAATTTAATTTTAATATGGCTCGTTACCTTCGGACATTAATACATGCATTACCGTTGTTATGTACCGGCACTGTTTACATATAGATAGCTATTATTGCTTTAAATATTTATAACATATCTTTTTTTATTAAAACAAGCTTAAATATTTGGTTTATGATGGATATTTTATTGTTGTTTATTGAGGTATTAAAATCATTTTTATTTGCAACGTTTCGCCATCAAATACAATGTGGGCAAAATTTTATGGAAGCAAGATGGCATAACAAACCTTTTTAGTATGTAAATGTTGATCGCCGAGTTGAAATTATCAATGCCAATACAAAAGTGTCAAAGGTAATGGATTAATCTAATCGTTGAAAAAGTCAAACGTGCGTCATATAGCGAGTTCAGAAACGACACATAAAACCTTTATGATTAGTCAAACCTCTAGCGAGGACGATTCATTATGGGCCATTATGCGTCGTGTTTATCGACTTACTCTCTACAAGCCAATAAAATAACGAACGACCGAGATAAGAGCCGGACAGTCCTGTAATCTCTGGAACAAGGGACACTAATTCGATTGTGGTTTCGGTCGAGACTTTTTTGGGGTTTACGGCACAAATTGAAGTGTTAAAAAAAACTACAAATTGGCTTTTCGAGGGCCATTCATTAGTTGGACGCTGAATGGCGTGTTGTGTCGTTTTCGCTCAATTAGTTAAACGGAAATCGAGCAAGAGAGGACGCACACGGCGCCGACCGACTGTCCAGTGTGCCAGCACCCAGCCCTGAGCACACGTAACGCGAACGACGCAATGTTTTACACAACATTACATGTTTTAAATTACAGCCTAGGCTAGTAATAACTCAATTAGAATAACGATTAGCTGATATTAAGCAGACAAGCGTGTAATGTTAAAAAGGAAAACTATACTTTGCATTATTATCTACCTGCCTAGGTACGTCTAATACAAATATTTTCAAACCAAGAGAAAAAATACTATTATATGTTTTTAATCGTACCTATAAATAGTTTGAGGCAAATATTTAATGAACGATATATTATAATTCAAATTATTCTAGTACTTCGAATTTTTTGGGCACACATTTAATACTTGGTAGTCTATTAGTTGAATTTCAATTTATGTTGCAAGTTGCTTTATAATGCTTATTATATTTAAGCGGAAGTATATTTAGTCGCTATGTTTAATAAGACGTCAATAAGTCATAGTTATAGAGCAAGAACAAAGTCAGTTGATGGGACAGATTAAAAACGTGACCCAGCAACTAGGATTTTTGCCAATATTTTTCGTAACATCGCATATTATATTGCAAATGTTTGAGCTTTGAGTATCCAAGTTGTAATTTGTTAATTTAATGAGCGATAATAGCAATCGTATCGTGGAATAGCCGATGAAAGGCACAGGTGTGTCAATCTTACAATAATTCAAATTCAAATTCAAATGTATTTTATTGAAGTATGTTTAGGCACCTTTGAATAGTTTTTATCAATAAAACCCATTAACCCGCCAAAGGCTGTGAGATCATGGAGAATTATTTATGGATATATGCGATTGTTTTGAACTTTAGCCCGTTCGAATACTGTTTTTATATAGATGTTTATTCATTTAATGTTATAAAATGGATTTTATATTATGTTATAGGAAGGTATACATAACACATTTTTGGTTGAGTCGATGTTTTTACTTGTATAACCAATTTAATTAATCAAATTTAACTTTTTTATTTTAGGTACGTATATTTTGTGTTGTAGCTCTATTGCGTATGCGAATGCGACCCCCCACCCCGACACAAGGGCCAAGAGTGGATCAGAGGGTTTTAGTGGGTATTCCTGGCCATGTTAATTTCCCTCTATAAAAAATAAAAAAGGTATGTATTTTTGCAGTTTTGATATAAAGTTTTGTAGCCTGAGCGATTATGGCGATACAGGGGTGTAAAAATTACGACGCATACGTAACAGTTCTATGCTTAATTTTAATACGATAGACTAATACAGAGTTGTGAAGATATAAGTGATATAGCAATAAGTGATCTCATAAATAGCCCGCGGTACAATCTCGGGACATGTTTGCGATACTGTAAAATGTAACGTGTGGGCGACTGTACTTTACCCAGACTTCGCAAAGCTCTGTTTCAGTTCATAATTCCCTTCCATTCAATAACTTCTGCTATCAATAACGTTGACACCCACACCACGATGTAGATTTAAGCCTTAAAATTCCCAATTAAATGAGTAATAGTTTCGAGACCCAATAAAACATCGTTTTATCTTAAAAAACACTACAATAAGGTGATTTTAAACACATTTAGCGTATCGCAAGTATAGTTAAAAGCTGTATAATAGCGTTATCTGCGAGAGCCGGCACTAAATTGGGATGTCTCGGGCGAGGCGCGGCAGGTCTTATCAGTTTTGTCGTGTTCATCTTGAGTTGTGTTAGGCTTTACTCGGGATATTTACGTCGCTCGACGCCGGGGTGGCAAGTCTACATGTGACAATGTTGGTAACTTATTACATTTACGCCCCAGCCGCCTAGCAGGGACGCTGTGGATGGCGAATGAGGGAGATAATAATAAGTAACGCCGTGACCAAACACGCTGAGCTGAGCACGTAGGACACATCATCAAGAATACTATAAGTAGGATTATGACGCTATTGTCTTTCTTAATTATACATATCATGAATAAATAGGTCATTTTAAAACGTACTTCAGTGATTGTGGGTACAAGTATAGCAATGACAGAGCGTGGCGTTCGGACGCGCTCACGAGACAACCCTTGCCGGACGCAGCGATTGATAAAACACTCTTTTGATATTTTTTCCGTGTTGTTTTTTCGTCTTATTGTCCATGGCCCATTGATAAACGGACAGGTATACGTACTCAGACAGGCGCCAACATTCCTCGTTCCGACCTCACACTTACTCGTGGCGCTATAAAAACGGGCACACTTTTTTATATTAGCACTTTTTGACTATTTGCCTCCCTTTGTGTCCGTCGTGATTGTTTGTTTTGGTTATTAGTGCGGCTATAGGAAGTGGACGCGATAAACCTATTGGGGCTAAGCGTTTTATTGTAACAATTCCAAATATCCGCTCTTTATCCATCGTTTTGGACAGGATGGTGACCCCTTAAAGTAGATAATAGTATAAAATAGTCTCAACTCCATTAGCACCTCGACGCGACATAGAATCATCACGTAGCGTCATAAAACTCGCTATTTCTAATTATAATGTCATGTACCGTAACTTTCACATCGGATACGTTTAGGTTCGTCAGGTGTTAATTAGCGTTAATGTCGAGTTATAAATGTCGCCAAGTACTCGGTGTCGAGTCGTAAAATTAGCAAAAACAAATCCGGAACTAGCCGCATTAACATTTTATGAATATACTAAAAGCATGAAGCGTATTTGAAAGTTTAAATCGATCGAGCAGTTGACGAACCGGAGCCGGTTTGTGAAACATTGATTGAGCACGGGTATTTGTTAACTTTCGTAAATAATTATCTGCCGTTTTAATTACAAAGTAATGTTTGAACAGTTATTGTCATACAATGGCTACATACAAATGGAACGCTTGTGCAAATTTCCTGTGTAATAAAATGAAACCGGAGCGGATATTGATATTTAGGTAATAACGTGGATTACTTTTACCTCTCGTAAAATTTTTATGAATGGACAGAGATTTGGGTCCACGAGTATCCGCAAATTTGTGGGAATCGTCGACCCGAGTCTCCGATCATTTGTGAAATTATCTATGATTAGACAAAATGATGGCGTGCTCAATCATTAATGTTTAAACTAACGAAAAGCACCGCGTCGGCGCCTTTGAGTGCGCGTCGCACATAATTGAGTGCAATTTTGATTTATTTAGCAATAGTTCCATTTCCGGCGTTAAATACGTCGATTCCGGCATTTCATTGTTTTGAAACCTACTTAAATTTATTATACTTTTTACGTTTTTATATGACTGCTTAAGGCCAAATTGGCCATGGAATAGAAAAATATGATCATTGTAAAAATTGTATATTATAATCTAAGAAGACACTGTAAAATCGTTATTAGATTATGTCGATTAAAATTACGAGATAGTTTATTAAAACAATAATTAAAAGTTTTAGTATTTAGTTAAATCTTTTAGTAATAAAATAACAATTTTAAATCTATTATTGAAGTTCACGGAAAAATAATTTCATCAAAACGAATAAAATTTTAATTGATGCTAAATTCTATATTATAATATATTAAATTCAAAGAAAGAGAAAATAGCGTTGTTTATTTTATGACGCTAATTGTATAATATGCTTCTTCAGCGTGGCTTTCCTTTTACATAAAAATTAGCATGTAGGTTACATAATAAATTATTGACTTAGGACGTGGTATATAGATCCATTTTAAATATTGTTTTAGTTTGCATTTAGCTCCCGATAAATCAGCAGGGTCCATTGTATTTGCATAGGCCGCGACTACTCTATATCGTTGACACCACTTCGCAGTATTTAGAGTCAAACTTCTCATTTTAATACATTTCATAGAAAAGTAAACATTTAACCAACCATAAGTCTCCCACTTAACACATTTCCTCAAAAACCTTGATGACATTCTGACATGTACATTTTTAATTGATCACCTATTTAGCTAAGCGGAACCTCCGGGCTATAAATTAGCAATAACATTTAAGGGTAGATAACATTTAAAAGTCTCTAAAACGACACATAAATCACAGACTGGTATTAATTGGATAAAATGTATTCGAAAAACCATAAAACGGTAATAAAATGGAAACTTTGTAATCTCCAACAAAATAAACACTGATTTGCTTATATGAACATAAAACAGAATTTATATTACATTCCAGCACGTTTGGGTAATCAAAAATTCTCACAGACACGAGCATTTAATAATACGAATGTGTATAATGCGAATCAAACGATTTATTTCTCATGTAAGCGCGTCACGTACGATTTAAATGATCAGTCAGTGGGCCGAAAAATACATCGAGATCGCTCCTATTAGCCTACGATCGGATAATTCCAAATGAATCGATTCGTATCGAACGTAAACACTACAATCAGTAACGCAGCTGTTGGATATGCGATCGGCGTCATCCTCTAAAATAATATGACACAGCCTTTTTTGAACTGTCTGATGGTCAGACCTGGATGCTATTCATATAGGCATCATTTTCTCGTACTGGTCACAAAGAAATCTAACTTCGCTATTATATATATCATCTATTTTTAATTTACCTTTTCAATAAAATGTCATTTATGAGAGCGTTTTGAAATGTTAGTTGATTTTGAAGTTTCATTGCGCTAAAAGCAGATTTGAATGGTGGCTAAAAATTGTTATATCTAAAAAAATATTATTCATTATAGAAGTAGAGTTACTTACGAAAAAAATTGATTGTAATATAATAAAGTTCATTTCACATAGTTTCAAATTCAACTATACTTTCACAACGCATTTGTAATAATATAATAAAAACACTGATAAAAAAGTTTTTTTGCTATAAAGTATACGTATCTGTTTATCACAAAACATAGTTCGTTGCTGTCGGTACGCGCGGATCAACGACAGTCATCGTAAGTGGTTGCTCATACTTTCAGGGTCTATAATTTGACAATATTTTGTGTCATTTGGGCATTATTATTACTTACGCCATTACAGGTCTGTAGATATTACGTTAATACAAGAACATCGCTCTCATAGGGACGATTAAGGGCAAAATAACCACAGGGTTCCCTAATTCAATATTAAAAGTATCCTGCGATGTGATCGGCAACTAATAATAGTCTTATTTGGAAATGTCTCTGAGAAAACCTTAGAATGTCATCCTATTTATTACTTTTTTACGTTAATGTACAAAATTGGTCGGTTTATCTCGGAATCACTCCTCTACGTCCCTGTCATTTTGTAATATTAATCGTAAGATCTTCAGTGTTTTTAATAGGTATATTATGTTGTTATGATTTGTATATCTACCTCATTTTTGGCAATATAGTGTCAATTAAATTTAATAGCTGACATTAAGAAAGAATAATTAAACGAAAAAATATGAAATATTCAATAAATACCTTTTATTTAATAGAAAATATTTAAGCATTATATAATAATATGATGCTTCAAAATTTTATACGAAATTATAACATTTAGAGGGAACTTGTAAATTCTACAATAAAATGTTTTTTTTAAATCAAGCCAGTACGTAGGTAGGTACTTAAAAAAATGGAATTTAACATACAATAGGTGGATACATGGTTATGTATTAAGTTCACCCGAAACTCGCTATTAGCAATTCACAGGCGAGTACACAACAAAGTAGATAACAACGCGCAATCTCAATAATGGCAGAGCTGATGTTTGCTAGATACTTGTAAATTGAGGCACCGTTTATATATGTACAGTGGTCGGTCATAATGCAGCGGAGGGCTCAGGGCGCCCCAACCCATGCATACTAACGCGCTCCGTAATAAGCAGTCTTCGTGTTTATCTCTGCTTGTCTGCCTCGCCAACCTCCCTCGTGACTGCCAGCCATTCGCATTTCATAATCCGTTCCATTTTACGGTTATAATTTTATTACGCTTACTTATTTTTTTAAAAATAGCCTTTCATTACTAGATTCGACCCGAATTGAGATGAGAAAAAATAACTGTATTAATTATACGCATCTTAATGCGTTGTTGAAAATAAGTTTTGAGAGCACAATATATTATCTATACAATAAACATTTTTAACACGAGCAAATTGCTGAGTTAATTATTTTTGATTGCATTTAGTTGGTAGAGAGCGAGTACATATGCGCGGAAACGGCCAAATTCATCATAGAAACAATTACGCAATGTAAATTTTTAACAATGGGCTGAACATAAATTAACATTATTAAATGCGATTCGGATGTTTATCGTGGCTTAGCGTATAATGATAAAATAACTATTCCCATTACATATAATACGTTGGCAATTTTTTGCTTATAAAGTAACATTTAATGTACATTTGATGCGGAATTAAAATTTTATTGCTGTAATAGACCATTATTTTATTAATAGCATTATAAATGGAGTTGAATAGTCGAAGGAAAAGATAATGAGGTGGTTTTTGTCATCTGTCCTGGCCTGTCAGTGATTATTGTTATATAATTTGTGAGTGTGTAGTGTATGTATTGAGGTGGTCGCCGCTCGGCGCGCTCGGTCGCCCGCCGCGTAGCCAATCACGAAACAGCGAAGGACCAATTTTCGAAGATAATTGTCTTCTAATTGAGCGTTTCTATTCCGTAATAGTCTTTCGTATAACAATTCCAGGGCGATTTACAGAGCGAGAAAATATATATTTTTTATTACCCGTGTTTTAAAGCGCCATAAGTAATATAAAAACGGCTTTTTTATTATCACCACGCATCTATTGTCCGAAAATATACGCACCTACTTTTGAAAAGTTTGTAATTGCTCAAAATAAAATTAATTACGTATGGTTTATGGTAGGTATACGTTATACGTACGGCAAACTTTCATTACAAGGGTTACTCTATGTCAGTGTTCACTGGAGCTCTAACTTACACGTTTTAAGGGAAATAACTGGAAAACAATATGATATCTTTCGGATGTTGAGTTTAATCTTGTAGTTCGTTTCTCGAAATATTAGAACATCCCTCTTCTACTGAATTTTTGCGAACTTTTCAGAGATAAATCTTATGAAATTAATATTATACAGGTACATTATATTTTTGAGACAAAGTAAGTTAGTTTGAGCTTATGAGCTAGTGTTCTAGGTTATGCAGCGACGCGTGAAAGAGGTAGCGGCGCTCCCGTCCCAGTCGAGTCCCGACGCATAATGAGACCGTCATCATTTACAGAAGTAAGTTTAATTAACGTAAAAAGCGCGTTTACTCTAACAGTCGGCTTATCGCGGCCATCTCGCCACTTATAATGACTTTTGTTTCATTATTTTGTTGCGTTCTCTACATGTCTGTACCGTTTCCGGTCCCGCGGTGCCTCTAAACACCAATTTTATGGTTTTGTGACTATTTGATTTTTTATGAGCTTTTTCGTAATTCGAAAATGCAATTAATTAATTTCCACTTGTGTAACTTTTGTTGTTTTATGTTAGATATAATCGCTGCGCACGTATTACGATTGTTTTAATGACCGCCTAATTATACCGGCTCATTATGAAGATAAATAATATACTTTCTTCTATTCGTATAACCGACTAATATGTATGACATAAATTGGAGCTGACGTATGAATAATTTTAACGGTTTGGTTAATGCATTGGTTCATTTACATTGACAGCGGTGAATTTTAAATAATTTAGCACTGTTTATCAATTGACGCAATTAGAAAGTATTTAAATTTGTATTAACAACTAACCATGCAATAGTCGGTATTTTGATTATGTAACGTTGGTATTCTATTAAGGTTCATATATAATGTTGATACATTTATCTTTATGTAAAGCTACATATTACTCTGTTACCGATAATACATTTCATTATTTTTTGAATTCAAAATTTATTAAATATATAGAAAGAATGGGTAACTTTCAAGAATTACCCGGTGTGTACAAAGAAGAACTTATATAGGTAATGATAATCTCAATCTCACAAAAATCTCACAAATACATTGAGTTTCAAAGGAACGTATTAAACAGAACTATATATTTAAAAATAATAAAAAGTATTATTGGAATTATTTTTAATGTCAAAGGAAAATATCAGATCTAAGTTTAATCATCATAGATTAAATATCTTATTAATTGAAACCCATGATATCGTGATATAGTAATAGGTTCTTTAGTTTCTTTAATTATATAATAAATATAAAGATTTGCGTGGATCTGTGGATGTTTGTCACTTCATAGCGTTAGTTTTACATGAAGGTAGATTAGATAAACACAGAATATTCTTTATTGCAGTAGCTACATTAGAGATACGAGAACGAAAACTACGAGCGTAAAATACGCGTCTAATCATAATATTATAGTAATTTAAATATGAATACACTACACAATGAAGAACATAAATCAGCGAAACACTAATAGGGTATAAAATTATATCAAGGTATTCATAGTTTTTATACACTCTTGTTGTTAAGTACCTTTTCTTGTTAGATGTATTGGCGATGATAAAAGATCTGTAAAATACGGTAAGTAGATTAAATGTAAGCAATTACTCCATGTTCGGTGCACGGTGCACAGATAGGTATGCACAACCAGACGCTATTATATTTTCACGCTCCGAAGCATACGATTGTTCAACGTATCCAAACTTAATGGTAGTTATTTAATATAACTGTTGCGTAATTAATCTATTGTTTAATAAGTAGTATGTCGCACAATTTGTTCTTTCGTAGGAAGTACGTAATGAATTCAAATTTATACAAAAGGTAAGGCCTTGTTGAGCTTCACGGAGCCTCTATAGATAATCGGTAGTTAATTTGTGTATTGCTCAGACATTTTTAAGAATTTATATTATTTTAAGAATATTATAAGATCTAGTCGATTTGGTGTCCTACTAGTCCAGTACGGTTAATTATTAGTTCCCTAAAAATAATGACTTATGAACAATGACTGAATGTTCAAATAAGTATATATCGATTATCAGGCCTTAGAGCGGTATAAATGTTTTTTTAAGCTTATGAACAAGACCTTATAAATGTTGTAAGTTGTAACCTATGGATATATAGTATAATAGGATATAAAGGGGTAGGTCTCTTTCGCAGGAGACCGACTGGGTGGGTACCCCCACAGTGCCAGACATTCTACCGCCTGAACAGTGACGTGAAAATGTCACTGTGCTCCGGTCTGAAGGGCACTGTAGCCGGCGTAATTACTGGGCCAATGAGTCTCAACATCTGATGACTCAAAGTGGGGAGCGTCGGTGTAGTGCACCTCTGCCCGGAGTTGGGCTTTATAGCAAAGTTCCGGGTAGCACTGCATTGGCTATGGCCTGGCGTTACTCTTATCATCAGGAGTGCGTCCAGCTCGTCTCCCCTCTTCATAGTATAAAAAAAAAAAAAAAAAAACTTGTGAGTGCTTTAGTAAGTATTTCATACATGTGCATTTCAAATTATCAAAAATTATTGAGACTAAGTACCTATGCTTTTTTTTTAATTTATTACCTATAAGTATAGGCTTTAAAGAAACCATTCTTTTTTTATAAAGAAGTACTATATATTTGATGACAGAATTCTTTTTCAGATAGCTCATTGTAAACAGTATAATGGTGATAGATGATTTAATGAACCTTGCATTTTACATTGCATTTGCTAGGTTCATTTTGTTGAAAACTATGGTTCAAAGGGACTTCAATCGATTTCATCCTAATTGGAAATTTAATACGCTGTAAGAGCTAATGAGATGGGTAATGGAGTTATCAGCGTTGATGTGATATTTACAGGACAGTCCAATTTTAGGATGCTACCTACTTAATGAAACTTTTTGGTTCCACGAAGGATTTTCGACTTATAAGGACTTGACTAATCATAGATTTTTGAAAATGCTTTTTTTGTTTATTAAACAAGGTATCTTGAGTTTAGAGTATACTGTTGTCGAGAAGCTTGCTGTTTCAAATATATTATGTATGTACTTGAGGCGTGCTTAAATATGATTCGCGTGGTGAGTATTTGGCCGTTAGGCTATATCTGAAGAAATTGGAAAAGGTTTTGGAATTAATTGCTATAAATCTACCTAATCCTTCCGTATAGTCATAATACAAGTGCGCTTATTTACAAAGCAGAGAAATAGCAACAGAATTAGCGCGAGCTAGCTTCCTGTTATTGTATAATTATGGCAATTATGACTCCACTTTGTAAGAATATAATCGCCAGATGATATAAGATTTATAAGCGATTAAAATAACGACTGTTAAGCATTATCAAAAATAAAAGTGACCGCACCGGAATAAAGCAGAAAACAACGGTTATAATTAAAACTACAGTTCCGTGGAAATTGATAGCAAAAAGTCGCGCGATACGTACTCGCTCGTACAACGGAAACGCTTGATAAACGTTCTACTTTGCCGAGTTACGGCCGCGCTATTATTTATCATTCAATATTATCATATTTGTTATATAAATTGCAAATAAACGCCATTAAACGCGTATGATTATATTTTTTAAGCGTCGATCGCCGGCGGGGGAGCGTGAAATTAGTCCGACCAGCTCTGGTAAAATCGTGAGCCAATTCATACGAAGTTTCGTAGCGTAAATGTAACGCTGCCGATGTGGTAAAAACTCAAATACGTCTATAGAACGGTATGAATAATTTTAATAAGCACTATTTAAGCCATCGTCTGTTATTAAGCAGACAACATGCGATTAAAGATTCACGCGAGCATGAAACTATTTTACAGTAAAATCCACATTCAATACCTACTGACGTAACACGAATAATTGTATGAAGATACAAATTAAAATTGAAATATTAATTTAATTCAGAATTTAAGCAACTTATTGCATACTCTTCGGACACAATTTTTGCGTTTCAACTTTCAACGTCGAGATGATTTTGGTATAGCTATTATTGGAAATGTATGACTAAGAATATAATAAGTTTTTTTGGCACATTATTAAATTAGAAAATTCAAATATAATCATACTGGACACTTTTTAGTTACCGTGCGTGTAAGTAGGTAGGTACTGCATTACACATTTCTTGCACAAATATACCTATATTTTAAAACGCTATTAGTCTTTTAGCTTCTCTGAGGAATAAGAAGACGTCAACAGATTTAATATAATCAACTTAGCTCGTAATATTATCAGGCTGGAGTAACAATGGGTAATGATAATAGTGCCCGCAAAACTAAGGACCGTAGGAGCTGAAATGTTCATGTAGGGCGATCCCGTTTTGAAAACGAACATCTTTTACAAGCCATAGAGTCTGCAAGCCAGTCGACGATGTACTGCTGACGTAAAAATAAATATAGATGGGTAACGGAAAACTTGAAAACATAAAAGATATTGTAATTTTGTAGGCCTAGACGCTATCGTAGGGGAAATGAACCGACAAAACACCTAGAACATAGTATACGACTGTAAGTGTAATATGGCTAAAAGCATTAAAGTGAGATTACGAAGTAAATAAAAAGTAACTCAGCGCTTTATATGGTTTCATTATTGCCAACACTGTCTCGACGGAATCGCTGTACTGTGAACTAACAATAATTGCATCACTTAATGTGTTTTTTTTGCACGATATACCCCATATTAAAACTAATTAAACTCCATAATAAAGTAGTAATAATTTTTCGTTATAAACCATTTAGAGTTCATTTTATGAAAGGGCAATAAAATTATATAATTTATATCGCTTTTAATGTTACACTGTGTTCGATTTTTAAATGTGCGTGTTAAAGTATTTTACACTTTAAAATTAAAATTTACGCCTTAAAATATGCTGTTCAATGTTTGCGAAGAATAATGATTTGTACCTTCTATGAAATTTAAAGTTAGATATGTACCTAATACTTAATAATTAGCGTTATTAAATGAATAAAGATCATTCCTTCGTTTATGGACTGTTACGGAGTTACAAATATTTTATATTTTTTAGCAGGTGTATTCCAGCTATTGAATTTTACAATAAATTTAAAATAATATACAATTGTCGTTTTCGAGCTTAGCGACAAACATAAGAAAAAAAACCTAAATTTATTGAACGACGCTGCGAATTGATGGTAAAATACCTTTTGATACTATGTTATGAATGAATAAATTGATCATTTTAGGAAATATAATTGAAAAGGAAAATATGTTCCTTCAAAACAATGCAAATATTGCGAGCATTAGATATGCAAAAAAGCATATATACGGTCGAAATGAGTAACCTCCTTGTTTTAAGTCGGTTAAAAATAAAGTTTATTTATGTTTTTTCGGGTAAAATGATTTTTATAATAAAAACACAACAACAGTTAAATAAATAAATATTTTCCGGACATTTTTACACAGCGCCATCTAGTTCCAAGCTAAGCCGAAGCTTGTTTTATGGCAACTAGATAACGGAATAAATTACATATACATACTTTTCTTTTGTAAATACATACGTATAATACATAGCAACACCCAGACCCCAGAAAAATACAAATGTAAATGTAAATTACAAATATATTTTTTCCGGTGTGGGAATCGAACCCACGACCCTTCGCGCAAAGAGCAGTTGTTTTAACAATTTTCTTCTTTCTTCTGTGGTTGCCTGTAAGAGGTCACTGAGTAGTGATAAGGCCGCCAGTTTACATTAATTTTCCATTGTAATAAATATCTGTATCTAATGTTTTAACGAAGTGTAATAAATAAATAAATATATTCCTTCAAAACTATGCAAATATTGCGAGTATTAGGTACCTATGCAAAAATTAAACTTTAGTTCTGTTAGGTCTGTCTGTCAGGTAAAAAGATTTTTATAATAAAAAATACATAACAGTTAGCAACAAATAAACATCTGAGTCGTTATTGTTGAATTATGGCGACAATCTGCATATCCTGCAGCCTTCATTCAACGTGTCTAGGCGCATAGGCCACGCCTATAACGGTCGCTTGTATGAAGATAAAATATTTCTAGCTCTACTATGGTTACGTTGACTTACAAGTATGAATGATTCGCAGTTGAAAAACGTACGGTTTATTTGTTATTTACAAAATATTTTCTAGGTTGAGCGAGACCCCCTAGCCTTTTTATAGGCATCACCTGTTATGTTACAAACATTTTTAATAAAACATATAATATATATGCATTTATAATACATACGTTTGTAAGTATTTAAGAATATGAGTTATTTTTTAACAAACAAATACATAATCTATTTGATTAAAATTTGGCGTGCGCCGGTAGGGGGAAAAATCGTTGTGACAATACGTGAATGTAATTTTTAATTCTGTACATCTTCTTGTATCGTACTATTTAACAAAACTATCGAGTGCCTATGTAGTTCGTTAAATTCTTCTTTCAATTTCAAAAATTAAGATCCCAACTAGTAATTATTATTTATGTATTTTACTTTATACAATAATAATATATGATCTATAAGAAATAGGATTTTGATAAATAATCGGAAGTGAAATAGTTTATTCTTCATTGTTATCATAAGGACTGGTTTTAAATACCTACACGAATAAATACACAAAGCTGTATATTTTTCATAGAGAAAATATAAATCATGTTTTTTGGAGTGACGAAAGTCTTAAAAGATGGGTAGGTATATCTTTATAGTATTGTACCTGGGTAAAAGAGCAATGGGTTACGTCAAATTTCTCCTTTTTAAAACTATTGTTTCGAGTCCCGAAAGCATTGGATTGGGGTGACGGGCACCATTGCATTCTATTCCAAATCATTGTTCAAATCAAAAGAAAAGCTAGAAATAATTACTATTAAAGGAGCTATTTGTTACTATCAAATACCTATCTTTTCATGAGCAATATAAACTTGGATTATGTAGAAGGATGTTTCGTGATGTTATTAAAACTATGTGTAAAACTCGAATCCTCCATTCAACAGTTATTTAGTGTTTTATATGTGACCAAATATTACATGCAAAAAGGTTTCACAATAAAATAAATAAAATAAAATAAAAAACACTTTATTGATGTAGGTATCAATTGAGGTGAACAAGGTAAAATTAAGAATTTAGAAAATAATTTGTACTAGTTCTCCAATTCTATACTTTACTATCATG
>DWAJ01003124.1:0-15531 GCA_018238005.1 Eurema mandarina
TAATTAGAAATTTGTAAAAACACTGCCGAGTCAACATTTTGTATAAAACGACATGGCTCTCAAAGTTGTCCGGCTTTTTCTTATTTATTTATATACTAGCTGACCCGTGCCCACTTTGTTGGGCATAAATTTAGCAATCCTTTTTTATATAGCCTATGACACTCAGCAATAATGTGGCTTTCTATTGGTGAAATAACTTTTAAAATCGGTGCAGTAGATCCCGAGATTACCCCTTACAATTTAACAAACACACAAACTTTACTTCTTTATAATATTAGTATAGATAAAGAGAAAAACTGAGAGTTTTTTGGGAAGTCTTTTGATCTGCAAATAAACGTTTATCTGTACAAAACAATATTACTCTTGAAAGCCTATAAGGTTTCTATAAAATAATTGTCAAATTGTCAAAATAGCAGGCTATAAAAAATACATATGCATATATACTCAGAAAGTAATTCAAAACACCTTTTATATAATGGTGAAATTCTCATGGGTACGAGTATTATGTTACGTTGGACTAGTACCGACCAAAACTGTACGTGTATATTTCTAACTTCTTTGCGTCACAAAAAAGCTGGAGCAATTTTAATAAAATTTGGTATGGTGTATAAATAGCGAGTAATGCCACGGGGCAGAACTAGTAAGGGGTAAATGTACGAAAACCGTATACTTTTGAGTACCGCCGTTCTCAGCAGGTGCGTAACGCATACTCTTGACGTGGAAATGGCTTAAATGTTTCGACCAGATGTTTAATTCGTACTGACCTGTTATTATTTGATGATCTCTTGATAAGTTTCGAAGTAACTATTGTTTTATTCGAAGTTTTGGATCAGTTAGATTTTTCTTGTAATTTGAAAGCTTTTATTTAAATTGTCATGTGTAGGTACTTTGAATACATAATATATTTGTAGTGTTTCTAATGTTAAAGCATAAATATTTACAACGACAAACTAAAAAGCAAAAATAAATTTGTTTCACACAAAAAAAACTCTGTCTAACATTAGTTTTTTTTTTTTAATTTTATAAATTTGAAATAAAAAGTCTAGACTACTGCTTATATTTAATGTAAATATTTTTTTGTTAATGATATTCAATAAAGATCTTAAAAATATCCAAAACAGCATTGAAACATATTTTGAATGTCCAAACATTATAAAAAAATCAAACAAAAAACTATACAATAAACGCTTTAAAAAATACCCACTAATGATGATGGCGTATCTAAAGTACTTCAATTTCTATATTGTTCGTGTTTAGTAATAAATAGGAATTTATTGCGATTTGCAACGAACCGTGGACGTCCGATTCGTTCTATCGTTCGTTCTTTACTGGAATTCGTTTTTTATTTAAAATGTCAAAAGCATAGATAAACTTTTTGCAACGTTTGCTGGTTGGTTATAAAGAACAATGTTTGATGAAAAAAAAGTTGGATGTTAATTCAAACGTGGAATACGTACGATGTAATGTGTTCCTTTTTTTTTGAACCTTGATTTCCAAACAATAAAATTAATCAAAGGAGTAGAATTAAAATTATTTTTAATTCTATTTCTTTTATAAACATGCCTCTCTTTTGGAAATACATAGATTTTTATATAGATATATAATACATACTACATAGCAAAAATATACAAATAAAAATCTTAAACGTTCTTTTATATGCAGATCGAATCCATATATAAAACTTAAGCATAGACAAGTCAAAAACCTAAACATATCAAATCATCCCATAGACATCCCATCTACAAAAAGCACATTTCCTCTACGTGTCTATTAACAGTATTTACCTCCTTTTAAAGCAAGAATTGCCATAAAAACTCTACCATCTTAGCAAGAAGATTAATTACTTCGCACGGACGTGAACCCACTGACCGCATTTATGGCAACACTAACGGGGAATAAATGACTTGCTCTTTGCAGACTCTAGTTAAAATAAACAATACTTTCTCTCAAAACTAATCATATTTGTGTCAATTGTTGAGTATTACGGTCAGATAAGTGCGGTTTAAAAAAAATTGAATTAACGGTACCAAAGTACCGTTAATACGTGAAGTTAAGCCTTTTGGTCGAATTGGGCCGGCTAGTATAGGGGTGGTACTATCCTCTCTTGAAATGCAGAACAATTGTTGGCATGTTTTTCTTTTGACATAGATTCTTCTTTAGTTTTAAAGGCCAGCATCACATTCAGACATAGGTTTAGGCTTACCAAAGAATGTTAAGAGGCACATAAGTTAAGTCATTTTTCATTTGTTTTTTGTTATTCAAATTATGCTTTTAATTTATACGAATGCCTTAGATAACTTATTACTGCAAAAAATTCAATAAACATTAACATTATTCTGTTGACCATTAACATTTAAAATGTTTACAAATCTAAAATCATAAAGAATATTATAACATTTATTTTCTGAAACACAAATCTTATTCAAAAACGCTTCTATTACTTAGGGCTTAGGCTATAATTTATTAATAGATCACACCCTACACGTCAAATAATGTTTCAGTAATAAAAAAACGTAATAAAAATATGCCTCCATGCCAACTCCTGCGCATGTGGTGAAAGCTATAAAATTCGATAGTAAAAGTCCACAATACTTCATTCAATAGTACTTATCAAAGATACTCTTATCTCCGGATCACCGCAGCGATAACGCGCCAAAACAAAACACCGGTAGATAAAAAATTGCCCCCACGTATCCTTGCGACCGTTCCTTAACAATAAACATATCTATCTCACTTCAACGAACTTAATAGCGCAACGCGTGAAAGAGATAGCGCATTAACGCAAATGTCACAGCCAGGTAAATTCAAAATTCGAATTATTCGAACGCGGGCTTTGCGCGCGAAAGCACGTGGTTTCGTTCGGGCGTCGAAGTTGCGTTCGCGGGTTTTTTCGTTCAACAATCGTTTGATAAAACTGAAGTGTTTTAAATTTAAATTTGACATATAGTGATGTGTTTTAACGTGGTGCAATTGGATTTTGTATGGACCTTGTGCAGTGAATAGGAGTTTCTTTCGGAGCAACTGTTACGGTGAGACGAAGGGTCCTTTTATTATGATACTTTTTTCTTACATTCAGGATATTCTTTGCACAATAAACTCGAATGTCGTACGATGCTTTGTGGTGTATCAGTGTAGCCATATGTAATATTATAATTTTTTTATAAAATGTAAGCTACACTAGCTAAATGATCATTTTGAATTTCAAGAGAAAGTGTTAAAAATATTTCAATGTAATGAATAATAATGTTTATATGCAAAGTTAATGAAGTCGACTTTAGTAATTAATTTTTTCTTTATTTTTATTATTTTACACGATCCAATTCATATATCCAGACAGTAAGTACTTTTTGAAATAAAATCCAACCCTAAATTTTAGAATAAAAACACCTTAATAATTTATTATAAGGTATCTATGTTTTATTGCCATGACATTTAGGTATATCTTAGTTTGTTATTAAAAAAAAAAAACACAAAATTCTATTTAAAAAATCATTAATCCACCACAGTTCTATTCCTACACTTTAAGTAAAAAAAAAAGTAGAATACGTGTAAAGATACAAGTCAATATACAATATCAAAAATAAAAAAAAAACATTCAAATTATTCTAAACAAACTCAGGAAGGGTTGCTTTACATTCAAATAGTACAAATTTACTTTGGTATGTAAATATTTAAATATTAGTTTGAGCGGGGTTTTACTCGTTGACAATTTGTATGTTTGTCCTGTTAAAGGGGGATCTATATTTGAGGTTAGAACATGTGTTTTTGAGTTTGGGATAAAGTACCAGGTTATTAATACGTGAGTTAGCTTTCATATGAATCTTATAAAAATTGAATATAATATAATAACGGGTCATAGGATCTTAGGTTATGTTGGATTTAAGGAACAAAATAAAACTTTTCGTTCTTACCGGGTAGGGGTCACGGCCAGCTTTCCGATAAGGATAAGTCCTAAGATAAATGGAAAAAAATCAATACATAGTATAAAACAAAGTCGCTATCGGCCGTCTGTCTGTCCCTATGTATGCTTAGATCTTTAAAACTAAGCAACGGATTTTGATGCGGGTTTTTTTAATAGATAGTGATTCTTAAGGAAGGTTTATATGTACAATACATGCATAATATATGCCGGGTGAAGACGGGGCGAGTCGCTAGTTAAGAAATAAAATATACATATTTATCCGAAGCAAAAACTAAATAGTGTATTATAACTATCTGCGCTCACTGAATTACATCCTAAAAAATTGAATAATTTTCGCTAAAAATATCTTGTGATTATTATACGTCATATATCTACGTATGATATTAACTGTGACACTTTTATATTGTTAATAGTTCTATATCGGCATGTGATGTGGGTTAAAAATAAAATAAATAATTGATTCGCAAAGCATCAAAGATTGGTCCAAAAAGTCCGCAAACTCACGAGTGTGTTGCCGGCCTTAAAACAACGTTACAGAAAAGAGTTTACGCTAACAGCTTATACATAATGACATCACTGATGCTATTGTTTGTCGCCATTTTTCTGTGGTAGTGGTTGTGGTAAATGTTTTGTAATACCATGACGATTCAAAACTGTTACTATATGTAGCCTAGTTGAATAGAAATACTTTTGACTTTGATTTTGTTGTGTACCACTCCGGGCTAGCCCAATTCAGCCTATTATTAGCTCTACCACCTCGTTAAATTATAATTGAAATATTCTTTCTTTCTTTCTTACATATATTATGGCATTAGCGTCTAGCTTTTTGCCAATGTCAAGTAAAATCGTCATCAAGTCGTCTTTAGTCGAGTCAGTCAGTCGTTTCGTTCTGCCCTTCGTAAAGTGATAGTGAACTTTACGAAGAACCCCGACGAATTTTGGAGCAATCGGAACGGCGCTACTATGCGCTCTCGAATAAATTCTTCATTTCCTGGACACTTATTAGCTAATTTACTGCATGAATCACTATCACAATCAACCATTAAATCACTTTATGCACCAAAAAACGAATATTCAATCGAGATTACAAATAGACGCCGTAAGATTCCCGCCAAAACTCCTGACATATTCTTTATTATACTTTCAATGTTAGGAAGATATCCACATGGTATATATATTATATAAGTCGGATTGAGGTGGGTATCATGGAAAAAAACTATCTCAAGTCCACAAAAATCAGCCCCCAATAAAAACTATTATTAAACACTTCAAAAACTACGAAATAATCCCAACTATTTGAAGACTCTTCAACAGTTAAATTTAACCGGTAGTTCTGTCGATCGATGACGTAGTATGAACCTATATCGCGAATTTCAAGTCAATAAAGTATTAAACACGAGAGCTCTTAAAACCCTTAAATAAAACAATTGATAACAAGTACTTCTCACTTAACGGAGGGTCAGTTAGACCCTTAATTAATGTTCGAACGGGATGGAAGTATATAAAGCGCCAATGAAAGAGAGAGATGGATTAATTAGATTTTAATATAACACCCTCGTATTCATCGGACCGTGCGCCGATTTTTTGCGAAGCTTTTTGACTTTTATGAGTATAGAGCTTTACAGTCTGGTGGGTTTTTAGTTCGACCTTTTAATGGTGGGAATTGGACATTTCAGTGATTAAGAGCAACCTTGACTTAATGCCTTTTTAACAGATTGTCCATGGAATGTCTTATTATTTTAGATTTTTTAAACATATAGTAGCTTTTTAGTACCAATCATGACTAACTGTACCCTGCTAGTTTATTATTCGTGTTTTCGTTCACGTAGCAGTACCGGGTTAAATATTAAATCCATACATACATACTATTAATAATTATTTATTTATTTCTAGTATAAATAAATAATTATTTAAAACACCAAAAAATCTTAAGTAGGCATATGTAACTGCCAACAGAAGCTGCAAAAAATTAAAATAAGAATTTCGAAATTAGAACGCAAGCTTCCCGCGCAACATCTGATCATAGACAATAGACAACCCTTCTGTCAAAATAATAACAAAAAATTAAAACAAATCGTTACAGGGTTATCGTTATGGGGATTCAATTCTTATTATTAAAAATAAATGCGAACGTAACTACGTCTATCTGTCTATCTGACACTTTGAATTATAAACAATGAAAAATATATCACCTAAATTCTAAACGGAAAAGAAATATCAACAAGTTCAACAACATCGCATATAAAAAACCATACATATTTTGACATTTGTGACGCCTCTAGTATATATGCACGTGTTTAATGATTTAAACGTTAAAATTAAATATTTATCATTACAATTATTATCATTTTAAATGACTAACGGAAGTGACGTCCAAAATTCATGTACGAATTGCGTAATGGCAACTCGTTAAATCGTTATTGAATTGGCAATTAAGATTACAAGAAAGAATATTTCGTAAATCTTGAAGCCATATTCCCTATACTATTAAATTATTAATGTGATTTGCAAAAAAGTACGCAGCCGTTTGCTTGAGGCGTTAACCAAACCATAAAAATGTCTTATGAAGCACTGTTGTTATGATAATTCATTTGTTTTGATATGCAATGAGGAACGTGTATTTAATTATAAAGACAGGGGAAGATACAAACGTCTTTAATAAATCATATTTCTTATTCTTACAATTGTAATCAAAATAATACTTCTTGTTCATTATAAACACAATTCATAGTATAGTACACAATTCATTCAACCTATGCGAAAATTTGGTCTAAAACTACTGAATATAAATATTGTGTAATACTATTAATTAATTAATTAATTAATTAATTTATTTATTTATTTATAATGAGCACCAACAAGTAGGACAACAATTTGTGATAGATTTTACAATTTCGCACCAGTAATAAAACAATTGCCCACTTAATTATAGGTGCCCTAAAAATTCGAAACAGTCAATAAACGTAATTAGTTAGAAAATTAAACATTATAAAAAATAAATGGTACAAATTACATTCTCTATGAAGATTCAAAAGTGTTACTATAATATGATTCCCCGGTAATGGAAGTTACTTACTCACCAATTGATTTTAAATATCAAAAATTATGAGAAATATATTTTATGATTAAAAACTAAGAAACCCTTATCGCTAAAACTAAAAGAAAACACATTCTATACAAAAATACATGACACACATCTCTCGGCAGCCTTATAACTAGCAAGTTATATATTCCAGGCAACCATACCATATCATATAATTCTTAAAATTTTTACGAATAACTAACTATTAGTGTTTGCAACCATTTTATTTATAATCAAAAGCAGGTTATTTTTAACCCTTCTTTCGCATTAGGTTCTCACGACCCATTTTGCGTCATAAAAAATCGATCAAAAGAGCCTTGACTATTGATTGATTTCGTAACAGTTACAAACGTAGGACCGTATTTAAAATAATTTCTTTAACTTTTTTAATAAGCTATCAATAGATGTTTTTAAACATTTAATGTGTTTTTTATTCACAGATTAAGTCACAGAATGTTCTAGAACACTGAATAATTCTATAGTTCATTATGAAACTTATTTCAAAATTTTACGACATTATATTTAAGACATAAATCATAAGACTTTATATTACATACGTACATTATAATTTACAGAATTTAGTTTTTTGCCATAGCAGGCAACATTTTCAAGACTAAGTAGCTTTACACGCTTTTAATAAGGGGAAAAGAAAGGATAGCATAGCAGCTCTGATCAGGTTCTATAAAAAAAACACTAATTTTTTTGTAGGAAAGTGCAATTATGTGATCAGGCTTAGACTAGCCTATTAGCATCATTCTATTTTTTTAAATACTTACTATTAAAAACACGTGTCGATTAACTTACGTGTTTTTATTTATTTATTTATTTATTTATTTATTTATAAAAGGGTCGCCAACATGACATACATTAAAAACATATAGGCATATTACAATTTAAGATTTTTCGTTTCGTATAATGTTTTAAACATAAAAATCGATCTAATGCACAAATAACAAAGAAAACAACATGAAACCCATTTAAAAAGAAGTAGGTATCATATTGAAAATAAATATTAAGTAAAAAAAACGCCAATTGGCTGAATTGTGTTTTTTTAATGTAGTCCTTTTCTCTATGTTTTTTGTCAATAAAGTGTTTTTTATTTTTATTTAAGTAAACCCAACATTTAAAAAGACTCATTATAATACTGTCGACCCTCGATGACTATGATATTTTTAATATTGCCGCGTATATATCTATATCTTTACTGAGACATTACAAAACTAACAATTTAACAAATTTATATAACGCCTCAAATTTAAAAAGCCACCTAACAATACTAGAACGTAAAATTTCCACGACCATTCCATTCTTGCACCATATTCATCTTTTACCGTGACCACGACTCGTAGTTATACTGTAACAAAATTCAATTTAATTTGATTTAAAGCTTGTTCGTACAAGCTTCCCCAGGTGTTTGCGTAATAAATCACCCTGCTTGGCCTCTGACCTCCGGGTTTTAAGGATTAGGGTCTTGGTTCCCAGGATATGACTTAATACGTGACGTGGTCTAATTTTTCACGATGCTTTTTTTAAAGGCACATAACGAACTTGCGCGTTTACGGGTTGACTTTTGTTGTCTGTGGTAGCATTTGACGTTTGGTTTATGTAAAATACTTTTTATAAAGGTAAAAGAAAATTGTCGTTAAAATTAAAAAAAAAACAAAATTAAATAAAGAACACAGCTAATAGCTTAAAAAGTTCATTATAACATATTTTACGATTGTTTATTACGAATTTCCAAAATTTGACTAAAAATAACTAAAATGAAAAAGTTCTAAGTTTTATCATTTCCCCCCAATTAAGAAACAATAATATTATTAAGTGTCTTATTACTGTAACGGTAATAAAATCTACATGATTAAGAAACCTCTTTATTTCTTAACCATAAACTAAAGATACTAAAAAAATACAGATTAAAAATAAATAAAACATTTAAAGCTACAATGAGTTCAATGTCGTAAATTCCCCCCAAAATGTAACCGCTCTACTTCATCTTGCAATCGTAAAAGAAGTTTATAAAATTTTACGACTTCATTATTGACTTCATATAAACATGTTTATTTGGTTTTATATCTCAATAAAATTTTTTCTTGCAAAATTGTAAAAAAAACATATAGGGTACTATGATTACACATACTTAGTAATAAAAAAATTACATAAATTATGATCATCTATATATATTACATAAGCCCATTTATAATAATTGAATCCAATTTTTCAATATTTGTGTAATTCTTTTCAGACGTGACAATATTTTTTAGCGGGAAAATCCCTATATCATAAGACTTAACAAGAAAGGAAAACTTTCATATTTAAAACTGTATTTTTAACTTCACGATATTATTTCACAAGATAATTTAAAATATCGATTTGTATCATGCATTATACATGAATTTATTTCTTATTTCAATTCAGAACGAAGCGAAGCAATAACTCAAACCAAGTTAATAATAATGAGCAATAACTGTCGTGGAATCTTATATTCCCGCCCCTCAATATCGTCTCGTAAATTCCCATACAACAAGAACGATTGTTGTCAGAAATAAATCATGGCAACCAAGAATGAAAAAAAAACGAAAAACTATATCGGAACTCCTTGGACAAATACTGGCACGTTACACAATCTATGGCTTAACAAAAAAAAACTTTGACACTGACAGCTGCGTGAACTCCTGAACTTCATTTTTGCACTTCCTTAAACAATGATAAAGGAAGGTGAGGGCACAATAGCCGAAAGATTCTGCTCCAGATCGGATAACAATTGCGTATTATTACTCCAATTTTTGTAACAATTGAGATGACAACAATGCACTCAATTTAAACAACCCTTAGGACGAGAAGACATCTGCTGAGTCTTCGTTAAACTTTTTGCGTCATACAAATTCAGTCTTGAAGATTCTATTGAAAAGGATTGTACTTTATTAAAAACTTAACAATTATTAACTGAGCTTGCACTAATTAAAAAAAAAATCTGTCAGTTGTCTTAATAAAGTCTTACGTCTTTAACCAACCCTAATATTTATTCCATATCAAGTTTTATAAGTCCCTTGATACTTATAAAACATTTATTCCGATTTCTATGAGTTTCCCTTCCTAAAATCACTTACGCCTAACAATGTAAGTATATTAAATCATAAACAGCATTTTTGTCAAATATCTTAATAATAATCAAATTTAGGAGAGGAAAAACTTAACCTATAACGTTTAATTATATACCGCAAAGCGCTTTGCTACATTTTTAGCATTTACCACACTGCTCTGATTGATAGTAATGACTTAAACGTTTTAAACACCGGCCTAGAAGAAGAAATTAGACCGGCGATTACTCAACACGGTGTTTCAATATATCCCGATAATTGTGACCATGTTTGCTAATAATTATATAATTACTAGCCGTTGCCCGCGACTCCGCGTGGACTTTCATATAAACCTTGAACCTTATGAAGTATTCATTATTAGTAACAATGATATTATATTAAATAGATACGTTATAAGCGCAAAATTTTGAAGATGCAAAAACATCCCTAATTAGGCCGTCTTACCTTTACGTGATTGGTTGATTTGAGATATATGGGTATAACATATCTATTATAATATAATATCATTTATTTTTAAGATTAACCAAAAACTTTATTTGATGACATATAAAATTTATTTCACAACAAACTTATCATTAAAAAGTGATATCTTTCAGGTAACCAAGCCGGAAGTAACAGAATAAAAATCTTTTGGCGTAGTACAAATTTTAGAGCATCATCTATATTATATGATATAGATTATAGATAATAATTACTACAGAAACGTTATTTCCTTCTCTTCTTGAATAACTTCCCGAAGATAACAGCGCTATCTAATCCCACACTAAATAGAGCTTGTGTTATGGCAACACATCACCATTTTAACCCCAATAGTTTACAAAGGTATTTTTCAAGGTGGTCAAACAAATTTATGTCTTTAGCTAGAAGAATATGTAACGCAACCCATGATATTATATTAAATAGAAACATAAGATTTTGAAGACGCAAAAACATCCTAATTAGGTCGTCATACCTTAAGATTGGTGGCCGATTTTATGTTTATTTGCATTCACGAACAACTGACAGAACTATCTCTTTTTTTCATATTGGTTTTATCATTTATCTATTTAATATAGTTTTGACTTGTAATTTAAAATGAAAGAAAACTTGGTGTATGTGTTCTGCTGCTTTTCTTTTTTCGCTTGATTTGTAGACCTATAACATATCTATTACATATAATATCATTGAACGCAACTATTTCAGAAAGTAGTTCGTAACAGCTGTGTTGTACCAGCTTTGATTATTTTTTACTACCTCACAACTGGGCGGTGTTACCTAACATTTTATCTAGATAAGGAATCTATAATAACACATTACGTTAGGTTATGGATAATCGTTTACGCAACTTTCAATATACGAGTCAACAAGAAATTTTAACTATAGTTTATTTATTTTCTATTTTATTTAAAATATTTTATTGTACATTAAAAAGAATCAAATTAAATTACGTGTTTATAAGGAACGATCGAAAATGACGACCTTTTTGCTTAATTTTCTATATTTTTTATCTAAAAAAAATTATTTTAGATAAAAAATATAGAAATATAATTCAGCTCATCTAAAGTTTAAACTATGCATATCTTAATTAAATATGTTTCTGTCTCGTTGTCCTCACTGTCCCGTAATGGGACGGATTCACAGATGCTCTTGTAAACTCTTCTGCAACCCCATCTAGGGTCTCAGTGACCTCTACCCTATGCAAGATGAAATACAGTGGACTTTTAATAAGAGGGAATCTAATATAGCCCATAATCCTTTCCTGAAGACCCATGAATGTCATATAAGTCCTCATTAATTTCAAATTATAATTTAAATATTCTTATTAGACTAATTAATCAAAAATGCCCTAAATTATATAATTGGCCACCGAAAAATTAACATAATATTGTCATCTATGAATACAGTAACCATATGGCTAGATATTAGATCAATGTGTGTGATAGTGTGGACTGTAGAAACATATTGGTTGAACGTTAGCGTAGGGCGTTGACCTTACAAAATTTAAAGTCTCAAATATAGTAGGTCTATGTATTGTAAAATTAAAAAAAAATCTTTTTAAAAAATAAAATTAAAAAAGAGTTTTTATTGTACGATTTACGCGATGAAGTAATAACTTAATTTTTTAGAGTGTAGCTTCAAATATGATAAAACATATTTCATTTATTATAGCTATACAGTTTAAATATGATAAAATTTATTAAATGATATTTATATGTATGTATATTGATATACACACATATAAATATAAATTGAAAATGATTAGTTTCTTCATAGGGTATAATAAAAAAAAATAAAACCTACACTCCTACCTTTAACAACAATCTGAGCCCCACCCAAGATTCGAACCTAGGACCTACCGTTTAACAGTCAAACATGGTAACCACTGCACCAACGAGCTACCATATTTGACACCATCCTGTCCCCAAGTAAGGATAGGTCATTGAATTATTCATGCCCCACCTGCGACCAACCGACATTTGTTTTTACGAATAAATAACTAATTCCTAGTCATGTGTGGAAAACAATGTGTCGTGGTCATGGAACATTAAACTATACTAAACTATTTCAATATTAAAAAGAATCTTATGACATTTTGTCTTTTAGGATGACTTATTAAATATTAACTGTCTAGGAAGTGATGGTGAATGATATCGATGTATTCAAAGTTGGTTAAATATATTTTTAATCAACGAGGCTACACTTTTGAATCATAAATATGTTATAGTCATACAAAACAATAATGCTACTATATCGGAAAACAGTTTCTACAGAGAGGAAGTATCAAGAAACTCTGATAGAAGCTCCTTTAAAGACAACATTATAGACATTTTATACGATTGAGATGTAAGAAAAAAGACATTGTCAAGACTTTTTTGCATGGCAACATAAGTTTATAATACAACAATTGACAATTGTCAATAAAATAAAACACATTACTAGAAATATGAAAGAAATTGTTTAGTCAAACCTAAAAGAAACCTATAAGTATTTCTATAAAAATTAAAAAAAGAAACAAAATGTTTACTAATTTTTATAATAACGAGTTATAAGTCTAAGTGCTCTAAGCTTATTTGATCTTTATTTCTTTTAGCCTTTTAAAAGCTTTTAAATAGTATTATTCACGTAAGCATTTACCATATTACTTGCAAGTGTCTCTCAACGAACCTACCGTTAAATACAACACGGTATTTCTATCACACGGCCTTCTTTAATAATATAAAACACATTGAATGTATCGTATTTTATAACTTCAGACATCTCCGAATACAGATTACCATCAGAGCTAACATTTCTTTCAATTAAACTTCAGCACAATGGTAGAAAATATCAGTTTTGGCGCAAGCCGGTTGTCCCTTTCATCGGACATCACTCCTCTTTATTCCGTTGTTTGTATCACTCTTATTTCGAAAGCTATTAAGTTCACATTTACTAGTTTATCCTGAAATAGGTATAATAAATCGACCTACGTAAGCAAAACGTGTTCTCTTAAAAGAAATTGTCGTTGCGCACCGGCCGTAAGATTCTAAATTATTGATATTCTTAATCTAGACCTTATTCCGTTATACGTTCAGGAATTGTACGCACGTTTGAATACCGAAACCTATGTTCGGAGCGTTTTTGTTCTCCGACCCCAGGTTTTGGGAGTCGAGACGTGCATTTGATATTAAAAAATGCTGCGAGAAATCTTAAATTCAATTGTAATTTGAAAGCAAGGGAGAAGGATAATGGATCCAGTCGTACGCCCTGTTTTTGCGGTGTTGTATTTAGTTCGCGAATTCTTCAGGGTCGTTTTGTGTACACACTGGTTTCCGAACGCAGCATGTGTCTTTCAGACTATGGCCGGTATAAAGCGCGCCAAGTTTCTAATTACACAGTCAATTTGGTACAGCGGGAAGTATGAATTATTGCCTCAGCGTAACCGAGATGAAATCGGCCGTTTTTAAATTCCAACAAAGGTTCATTTAAAAGGAACTTGAGGAATGACTTTGCATAAGAATTGAAATTTAATGGTGTATTAGACTGTGATTAGGATGGTTATTGACGTGATTGACCTTATAATTTCTTGAATGTGCTCTGTAATTTACATTTTAGTACGTTGATTAGCTACCATTTGTAATGACTCATGAAATTTTCTTTTATTTCCTTTTCGTATTTTAAATTGTCAGTTAATATTCCATATTTGAACTTGAAATTCGTTAAAACGGTTTTGTTGCCAGCGAGAATAGATCGCGTTCTGAATTTGAACATATGAAAATGACCATAGATAATTCTAGATAGGTAATTATAGGTCTATCACGAAACCGTCGTTACTGTGATGCCCGTGTAATTGTCCAGCACATTCCATCCAGTAACTGTTCTAGGAGTCGTGACAAATCATCAGCTGGCAACGTGATCGATGGTCAAAATGATCGATGATCTCGAAGATTCCAATGGATTTTGTTGTATTAATTTTTTGCTACTGGTAATGATGAGAACGTTCGTATTAATAAGTCAAAATTGATGAATAGAAGATTGCTTATCAATTAGATATTTTTACCTTAAGTAATTGTACAGATTAGATATAATGAACACTTCTGCTAGGTCATGGTGTCCTGGTACAAATCGCTTAATATTACCAATACCGCAACTAACACTAACATCATTTATTACATATTAAATAAGTATTAAATTAAATTTTTTTGTACGTGAAGATAATATAATATAAAGTATATTTATAATTTAAGTTACTATTATCTAGGTAAATTCAAAAATACTTATTATTATTCCATACATCTATCATAAATTTTAAGCTGCAACAGTTTCTTTATACTCGTATAATGATTCGATCTTAATAAATAAATTGAGACAAAGGCATCCTACCACCGGTTTTAGACACAAAAAAATTGTTCGTTACTCTACCGTTCGGCCATTCTCTTTAAATTTAACCAATTACATTCATTTGTCATGGAGTTTATTTTCGTGGAAAACGTTTTTGATATTATAATAAGGAGAATAATATCGATGCTATAAATAAAACCTTGCCTGGAAGAAATCACTTTAAGTGATAAAGCCGCCTTTTACACCTAAATTTAATTTATTTGTTAAGTATATAAGATTCCTGTGTGTAAATAAGGGTAAATAAATAAATAAATAAAACTACTAAAAACACTTTATTTATAAATAAAAAAGGTGTTGACAATTTGATAAATTGGCAGCCTTGTGACCATGAAGTGATCTCTTAAAGGCAACTATTGCTAACATCTTCTATATATTATTTAATTATTGTTAATAAAACTTTTACCCCTTAAAGGTAAAGGCCTCCTCCATTTTCTTCCAGCGTACTTGTTTCCCTATTTGCCGCTGTAGTAGTCCAGTTTTTCCCACCGATTTCTCTCTCTTTCATGCGTCAGCCTTCAATAGATAGAAAAAAGAAACACATCGAGGCCATATTTAAATTAATATTAAATGGT
>DWAJ01003125.1:0-15526 GCA_018238005.1 Eurema mandarina
GTACTCCTGATGATAGGAGTAACGCCAGCCAATGCAGTGCTACCCGGAACTTTGCTATAAAGCCCAACTCCGGGCGGGGGTGTACTACACCGACGCTCCCCACTTTGAGTCGTCAGATGTTAAGACTCATCAGCCCAGTAGTAAGTACCTATAGAAGCGATTTTCAGAAGAAAAACTCAATAAAATATGTGTAGTCGTTTTCAAGTTATTGATGATAAATAACCTTAGTTAGTTAAGCGTTATACATAGATATTCCGGTTTGCTGTAATTATTCAGGTTTAATATAAAGCCTATCAGAATCAATTTAGTAAACACAGTATTAGTATAGCTAAATCTTCACAAAGCTTAAACATATTTTAAATAATTAATAGATTTCGAAATAAAAAAAAGTAATATTCGAAGTCAAAAATATCAAACATATCATTATTCAATTAGGCTACATAAAGTAACACTTTTGAATCGTCATGGTATTACAAAACATTTACCACCGGTACGGAAGGCAGTTTCTACAGAGAAGAACCGGCAAGGAACTATGATAGTCGCTCTTTTTAAAACAAAACTACAAAAATATTTTAATACACTTACTTTATTATAATATTTTTTTTAACTTTCAAACACATTACGTAATTGAAATTTAGTTTAATTTTACGTAACCATGAGTTATCTATTTAGGTGAATCTTATCATTTCTGTTACAGTTAAAGTATTAATATGACCGTAATAATATTAACATCGTTTAACATCTTGATCGAATAGTTCAGAAGTTTTCTGTCTCTATGTCTGTCTTTCCATCACGCTAAAACTACTGAACCGATTAGAACGAAATTTGGTACACAGATGGTCTAGAGCCTGAGAAAGAACATAGGCTACTTTTTAAAATTAGAAGAAAGGGTTAAAAGGGGGGGTAGGGGGTCAACGTTTATATGAAAGTCCACGCGGACGGAGTCGCGGGCAGCAGCTAGTTAAATATATAATATAAAACAAAGACGGGTATGTTACAACACACATAACTCGAAATCGGCTTGACTAATTTTCATGGTTTTTGGTTAGTTAATACCTACATATGTGTTTTTAATGTACCTACGTCATGTTGGCGACCTCTTATTATAAATAAATAAAAGCAGCATGTATTATGTCGGACTTGTACCGACCAAAGCCTCACTGTGTTCTGTCTTAGCGGGTAGGGGTCACGGGTATATTAGCTGAATCTACCGCGACACTAATAGGCCTATCTGTACGCGACGGTGTTTCTAGGTATATACCTAATCAATTTATTCAAAGCTTTTACATACGAAATACATGCAATACTCTCTAAAAACTCAAAAATAACATATTAAACAAGTATACAATATATACGAATTAATAAATCATAGAAAATTTTAAAGTTAATGGATTGTTAACTGGGTGTGTTCCGCAGTTACGCCCGCGACTTCGTTACATAGACTATAAAAGACTTCTTTAATAACATATTATTTTACATTACAAAATATTTTAACCCTTAGGTAAATATATTTTAAAATTACTAAGAATGTAATTATGGATTTCATCTTTTGTCACAAAGTTTATTTATAGAATCTTTTAGTAGCAAATAAAATTATTTTAAGTTTGTTTTTTCATAAGTTGACTGAAGTAGGTACTTAACAGTCAGCTTATATCAGCTGATGATAGATTAGTTTAGGAAAAAGATTTTTTTGAAGTGGTAGGTACCTAATATAATAACTTACAAAGTATAAACTACGCTTTTTTGACACCTACGTAAGTATTTTACTAAATTCAATACTTATTTTCATAGGAAAATGATCACATGTAGTTTCCGATTAAAATAAAAAAAGGTAATTCGAGATTCAAACATTTATCATACTGTCCCAGACTTTTCACAACCAACGATATAATAATTTAAAAAAATCTATAATTCAAAACGGCTCATATGAAGCTTCACTTTTATTTAAAAAAATACAATTTTTTTTTAAATATAGTCTTTCACGCTGCCTATAAAACCTAAATATCGAAAACATTCTAAATTCAAAAATGGAAACAAAATTAAAAACAAAAAAACTATTGATTTGCTTAGTGTTATCGACAACGATTCTCTTTTCAATTGATATGGGCTATTTTTTTTTAATTTATGCTTTATTTTCGCGTTAAATGAGTTTTACGTGCGTCAATAGATTACTTACGTTCTACCTAAGTAAATAACTTATCTTTGTCTTAATTCTTAATTATGAACTAGCAATTTTGATTATTGGTGAATCGAAAAATATATTTTTGCGTTAAGCTTTATAAGAGCGACAATAGGCCTAAGTTTTGTAACATCGAGCGGGTATATAGAAAAACTTTCGCTTTTTATTTGTTATTTTTAACAATAAGAGCTACATAACTATGTACAACATAACAGGTCATTGAACCTCATTTTGACAACCTATCAGATCGAAAATTGGGTCACAGCACGAGGGGTGTGTCGAATTTTTTACGCTAACAACACTGAAACACTTACCTTTACCACCAAAATCCAATACCAACACGTCGCACAAAACTTATAAGCACACAAGCGACCACTCACGGGCACGCCACAAATATGACGTTCTGTTTAATTATCTTATCTATAAAATTTTTACACTAAACGAAACCCTACAATTGTTAATCGAGCAACTGGCGCGAATCAACTGTCAACTTGCAAACTTTTTTTTTTAATTTTGATTTGGCGAAAGAAAAAAAAATTCGTTGTCTATGAAGCGGTCGCGTTCGAAATTCGAATTGTTCTATAGCGTCATGACACGCGCACCGCGGCTAGCAGACTGCCGCGCGGCGCGCTCCGTCCCCTCGCCCCACCCTTCCCGCTATTTTTCAGGTAACAACGAACGAAAAGAAACGATAATGTTTATTATCTATTTGACGACAGCTTTACCTGAAGATATTAGTTAATGTGGGTGCCGAGTCGAGACTCGAGAGGCGTGATCTTTGTAGGTGGTCTTTGTTTTATTTGGTCGCGTGCTATTTTTGCGTAGATTGCTACAAGCCTGAAGCTCTACTCCGAACACGATCGATGTCGATTTTCATTATTTTCGATACAGTTTTTGAGCAACTTGGCATTAATAATAAACTGTAATGTAAATGTTTCGATAACATTCCGATAAACTGATGTGCCATCCGATTCTTTATTAGAGTATATTAAGTCTCATAGCTCGGTTAGTAGTATCAAACATTTTTGATACTTTGAGGAAGGTTTATGTGTATAATACCTACATACATATATGCGGTTAAAACCGCGAGACGCCGCTAGATTAGATAGACTACTTACTCAAGTTTAATCAACAGTTAAATAGCTTATTCGCAAAAAAACCCCTATAATTCATTATAAAAATACCTAAGTTTGTTAAAACAAACATTTTCATTTATCCATATTAGTATTATACATGCGAAAGTAACACTGTCTGTCTTTCCATCACGCTGAAACTACTGAGCCTATTACAACGAAATTTGGTACACAGATGGTCTAGAGCCTGAGATAAAAGATAGGCTACTTTTTAACAGGAAAAAAAGGTTTATAAGGGGGGCGTCAAAGTATATGAAAGTCCACGCGGACGCAGTCGCGGGCAGCAGCTAGTATCCCTATAATTATAAAAAATTTGATATCTGTAATATTCGTCTGATTAGTAGATATTTAATTCTATCAAAATCTTGCCTATCTACTTAGGATATCGGATCATTAATCATTATCAATGAAATAATATCAAAAAAGACGAATTGAGTCATCCTATTAAATAGATAAATTGAAGCTACCTAACGTAGGTAAGAAATTCTTAGAACGAACGAAAACCCCTTTCTCACGACCACAAAATAATACTTACGCGACAATTAATATCTAAAAAGGCCTAGATTATCACCTATTGTCTTATGTGTTAACGAAACAATAAACTCAATGGTTGAAATTACAAAAAGATTCGTAACTAAGCCTAATTACAATACGGTAGTGAGAACTATGAGATAAGCTTTTACTTTCGAGAATTACATTTTCAAATCGAATGGTGGTTTATGGTTTGTTTTTTTTTTTAATCTTGGCACGAGCTGTTGTTTAGAGCCAGGGTTTTTTGACATTTAATGTTTTAAGAACATATACCTGCTTAGATATGGTTTTTGACAGTTTTCACGTAGATAAGACTAGTAGATATTACATATTTTAAATTAAATTAAATGAAAAAACGATTGGGGTCTTTTTAAGTAGGTTTAATAGGTGACTAATATGTCTAACCAGATGTTTTTAAATTATTGTCTTTAACTACCTATAGCTTAACTATACTATAGTTTAAGCTAATACAATAGTTTTTGTGTGAAACTAAAAGAAGGTTTTTATTAATACGGTTTTTCTAAAATTTTCATTAATATAATAGGTAGATTTTTTATGATTTTTCTATTTTTTGAAACCGCTACCAGGAAAATAAATTCCATAAATAATCCCAATTTTTTTATTGATAGAAGGCTATAGTGTTATGGTTATTTTCTTCCTGGATATTCCATTAAATTGCATGAGATTTTTCCAGTTTAAAAGCCAAGTTTTATTTTGTCAAAGATACTGAAATAACGCAACACAACAAAATTTTAAATCAATGTCCTTAAATAGGTCTTTACCTAAGTGCGTATAAAAATTAAAAAGCTAAAAACCATAATTTATTTTTTAAAGTAACAACACATTCTCTCCATTACTCCTTTAAAATCGGTTTAAAGCTCCCGTGGATCTTTAATAACAGGTGTAAAACGTTACTAATAGCTAGTGATGTTCCGAGTCGATGACGACTGAATCGATAACATTAAAAATCGTTACTAAGTAACAGTGTCGGTCTTTGCTCTAGTGGTAAAGGATGTTTAACTATATCAAGTTATAAAAATATCATATAATAACCCACATGTAATATACATTTTATATGTATAAAGAATACCTATTGGTTTTATTAACAAAAATTAATAAGCTATAGTTTTTTGATATAAAGATTACAAATATACAACCGACAAACCTACATTTATACTTCTGTTCCTGCCTTTTAAAAAGGCCGGTTACACATTCACGAAGCTCCAAGCTTTGCTAATATTAAAGGGAAATCATCTCTCAATAGATATCTTGACTTATTAGGTTTTATTTACTAATATTAAAAATGCGAATTTTGTGAGTTTATGTGATCTACATGAATGTTTGTATCGCTTTCGAAGAAAAACTATTAAATCAATTTGTCTGAATGGCATGCTTTATATCCTACCCATTACTATATGTAAAAATACTACGTGTTTTACGTTTACTTTCTATTTTAGGAAAGTAACTATTAGAGTTTCTTGCCGGTTCTTATATATAGAAACTTCTTCTAAAGATATAGTTTGTATGTATGTATGTATGTAGGCTCGGGCTAGTGTCCGCAACTCGACGACTTTGTGCGCCTACTTTGCGTGATGATGTTGGTGTTCTCATTGCCACCCTAGTTCCGTAAGGAATCCGATCAAACCTTTGGGGTCCTCAAAGACCTCGGGGAGAGTCCTCGGAGCCCCCAAATGCTAAAAAAGATGTAGTTTACTTTGACTTTCTTACTTCGGTTAAGGCTATTAAAAATACAAGGTACTATATGTTCTAAAAACATGCTCTTCTAGAATAAGGTTACTTTGTTAAGGTTAATTTGTAAATTAAATAATAATTTCTAAATCTTAAGTTTTATTTAAAAAACAGCTTACCGTATCTATCAATAACTGTTAATAGATAAAACAGAGATAAAAAGTATCCTATGTGCTAATCCGGGGTCTTATGTGTATTTAAGACAAATTAAAGCTAATTCCATTCAATACTCTTTCCGTGAAGGAGGATTAAAACACCCATCTATACTTTCTGACAAATATTACTGGCTGTTGCCCACGACTCCGTCCGCGTGGACTGTCATATAAAATTTGACCCCCCTTCCTCCCCTTGTAACCCTTTTTCCAGTTAAAAAATAGCCTATGTTTTTTCTCAGTCTCTAGACTATCTGTGTACCAAATTTCATAACAATCGGTTCAGTAGTTTTGGCGTGAAAGCATAACAGACAGATAGACAGGCAGAGTTACAATCGCATTTATAATATTAGTATGGATTAAATAATATTACACGTAATAAATAAACCGATAGCTACCAATGTAAATTAAGCATTGCTAAATATTAAGTTGAAATGGGAATTTTGATTTAAAATGATATTTTTCAAATCTTTGAATAATAAGTAAATTCATCACTTACATGAATTCGCGTGGGCGTCTACGCACGCTACACTAACTAGGTATAAATTAAGATATCAACGTTTTTTAAAGTGTGGTATTTTATTTAAATATTTAAAATTAAAATTATTATTAAATCTTTACAATATTAGCAAGACATTTAATGTACAAGAATTAAGCTCGATTTTTTGTTTATACTGACCCTTTATTTTACATTAATCTTAACGTTATAATTTTATTTAGGTGTAGATATATAAAATTCTAGATAGCTCAATTTATACCACCCTAAAGCCGCCTTTTTACCAATAACCGATTTTTGTACCATCTGCACGCCAGTACAAAAATCGGTAATATTTGTAAACGTAGGTACATCGGCACATCCCTAAAGCATCTACTTATCGTAATTTCGACCTGATACCTAATTGATCGGCCAATAAATAACTCCGAAGCTACCGTATTCCATTAAATATTCTATAACCTATAACAATCGTACGAGATTAGAAAATAAATAAAAAACTAATTTTACGAGCGCCTTGCGAGAGATGTCACATAATATAGCCAAGGCTATCGCATTTTATTACATATGATGACAACAATTTACATTTTTTAAATAATTTATGGTGATGGCAATGTTTTTATAGTACCTCCCTATTAGAAAAATCGCTTTCTAACATCTGCCAATTTCGTCACTTGATTCAAAGAAACATAAATCATAGACAATATTTTTGTCTTTTCCCAAGATAGATTCTCGTAATTAAATAAATAGAAAGATGCTTATTGTTAATTTAGTTTACTTATTCAGATTTGTGATTTAATTTGGGGTATGTAATGTTTCCTTGAAATTTTAAAAATGCGTGCCTAGTGCCTATTAGAAATTTATTTTATTTTTTCAGAGCCATAAAACCTACATGCTTACCAACCTCAAGCGATGACAATAGATAGAAAGTGTCATGGCCGGTAACGTTCGATTAAAAATAAATTGGAAACGGCACCCGAGCATCATTTCAAATGTAGAATCGAATTTAGTTTCACGCCTGTCCAAATGACGTTTTTCCAATTGACGTGTCAAATGATTTTTAACTTATTCCTTAAGAAGATAAGTTATACTTTCGTTTGGTAATTATGTCATATAAGCCCTTTTATTATGTACAGGTTTGATGTTTAATGTCGTTGGTTTTGCCGAACTAATGAAGGAGGTAAAATATGGATGCGTCAGTTTTACGTATGAATGCAATTTTTCAACAAAATATTTTCGAGTCACAGTTAAGTTATATGACTAATTTTTGATATAATACAATAATCAACGGGTGTCGTTAAATTTAATATCGGAGTCTGAATTCTGTTACAACTTTATATGTAAGATTCACGCTAGCTAATTAATGTTCTTTTTACGGCATGTTTTGTCTGAATAATATTAATAATAATTAGCTGAGCGTAGTCTAATGACTTAATGTGTCGTATATCATATGTTTACGATTTCTCAGGAAATTAAACAACAAAATTTATAGACCACAAACTGTTTCCTTAGTTTAACAACCGTTTTGACTTTTGGTGGCCTTTACTTTAAGCCCGTGCAAATATATTAAAAATTAAATACATATTTACATGTGTATAGCCCTGTTCTTTATAATTCAAATATAGAATTAATTTTTATTACAGAAAATGGCGGTTTACCAGTTTCCGGGAGCAATATAAGTAGCCAGGTAATTTAGCGTATCTATTTCTTAAAAGCTTATAGACCTATTGATCAATAGTATAGATATCCCGTTAAGAAATGTGCAGAAAGGGGGGTGTAACCTTCCTCTGAAAGGGATCCCTCGACCAGTCGAACCAGGCCCCAATGGTTCAATATCGAAGTTGTATATATGCTAAGTCTCGAAAAAATATCGTAAGCGCGATTCAGAACTAGCGTTCGGTTTTATAGGCTTTACGTAAACTTAAACCTAGGATCCTAGGTTTCCTAGGATCGTAATAATCAAATTTTGACTTCTAAATACGATTTAATATTTTTTTTCTATGATTGAAGGTTGAATTTATGCTTACGTTAGTAAAGTTCGTTTAATTATAGCAAATAAACTCTAGTTTATTGAATCGATATTGATGATTATTTTCATACGGGCAGACAGATCTCTTTAAAGAATAACACAGCTCCATACTAAGCGAGTGTCCACAGTAAGATATGTTGTTATACTTTTTGCTTTTCAATGCACTCGGAGTTTATGAATTTATGACATTTTTGTCGGCTGTTAACTTTGAGAGTAACCGGGGGATTTTATACAGCGCTCACGGAGGTCAGTTTTAATATTTTTTTTAACTGGCTATGTTTTTTTTTTTGCTTTAACATGGCAACTTTACTAAACTGTTATTATTGGCGATGATTCTAAGAACATGCAAGTTTAATACGTATGGAGATAAGAATTATTGTTTTTTTTAAATGGCAATTTAAAGGTTTGATAGAAATTTTTTTGACGATTGCAATATTTTTTTTAATAGTTATTTAAACTTATAACGATAATAAACAAACAAATATTTATTTTTATTATATGACATCCTAATTTTGTCGTGTTGTACCTAATTCACTCAGTAATTAGTTCTGTTGATCCGAACTAAGATCCTTATAGAAATTTAATGTAATATGTTTTAAAACAGCTACTAAAAAAGTTATTTATCGGTTCTTCTCTGTAGAAACTCTTTTCCGAACCGGTGGTACATACCTATTTGTTTTGTAATACTATTATATACAGAAACACTTTAAAAGTGTTGCTATGTACCAAATCCATACTGATATTATAATTTATAAATGTGAAAGTGTGTTTGTTTTTTTGTTTGTCCTTCCTTTACGCCGTAGCTACGCAATTAATCGACCTGATTTTTGGTATACAGTTAGCTGAAAAGATGGAGAGTAACATACTTATTAACTGGAAAAAATTGGTTAAAAAGGGGGGAAGGGGGGTCAAAGTTCATATGAAAGTCCACGCTGGCGGAGTCGCGGGCAGCAGCTAGCAACCTAAATAAAAATTTCTTGACTTTAAAAAACTTAAAACAAAACCAACTCTAACGTCTAAGCTATTAAAAATTGACCCACATAAAAGTTCAGGGACCTCATTTAATAAATAACACATAATATAATAATAATATAATTATGAATTCCAAAAGCATTACTAAATGAATCCGGTATCGAAAACCTGGTCATAAAATACGACAAGGTCAAATATGACATGTAGTTTTAAGACCATCTTCGAATACATTGCTTGTTTTGAAGGAACATTGTATCATAAAGTTCAAAGTAAAGCGTCAATGTATATCTATATATGTTTTTAATTAAATCCTAAGTGTTTGCAGTTTTCTTATTAACAAGTTAGTGTTACAATATACTTAAGCCCCCGACCAATACAAGTAACCTTTCATTTGATACCCCACTTGAGCATATTGTTTTAAACGGCTCAATCGATTTTCATCAAACATGTCTTAGAACACTCGCCCATAAAACACCTGTAATACAAAAAAAACTAAATCGAAATCGGTTCATACGTTCGGGAGCTATGATGCCACAGACAGACAGACACGTCAAACTTCCTTCTATTTTTGCGTCGGGGTTTAAAAAGGTTATTTTTAGTAAATCAAATGACAGTAGTTTTTAATAAAATTTTCGCAATAGGTAGGTACATTGCTGATTCTGAAGACACATTGTATTTTTAAATACCTACCTACATAGTAAAGCGTCAATGTATAGCTATATTTATTACTAGCTGTTGCTTGCGACTTCGTCCCCGTCGGATCTATTTCTATTATTATGTTATAGTGAGTCAATCTTAGAAGATAGACATATACTGTTGCGAACTTTTTTTTAGATCATTTAAAGAGGAATAATTCTTTCAATCATATTTCTTGGTATCTTGAACCGTTTTCGCAGCGCACGCAAAGGAACCCCTCAAAGATATATAATAATTTTTCACGTGTTTTCCACATTTTCCATTATATCTTCGCTCCTATTAGTCGCAGCGTGATGTTAGATAAATTGTCTATTCAATAAAAAAGAATTTTTCAATTCGAACCAGTACTTCCTGAGATTAGCGCGTTCAAAAAAACAAACAAACAAACTCTTCAGCTTTATATATATTAGTATAGATAAGTATAATTTCTCCAAAGTTTCTTATTAATATAAGGGTTCTTTTTAGTAACAAATTTTGTGTAATACTATAATAATTTTAACTGAAATAAAAACTATTTAGTTATAATTAACCTTCAGCGATATGGCAAGAGATTTCAAACTAACACCGAAGGAAGGTTCATATGTAGTACATATGATTAATCTATACTAATATTATAAAGAAGTAAAGTTTGTGTGTTTGTTAAATTGTAAGGGGAAATCTCGGGATCTACTGAACCGATTTTAAAAATTCTTTCACATTTATTAACGCAATAGAACCCAAAACAATAATTAATTTTTGGAATTTTTGTCTGTTTGTCTGTTTATTTGTGCACGTTAATCTCAGAAACGGCTTATCCTATCAATATGGGGTTTTCAATCATATATTGTGGTTATCTTCACTTAACATTTAGTGTTTATTTCATGTCAATCGGTTGATAAATAAAAAAGTTATGGCAATTTAAAGAATCACGTCGCTTGCTGACGTTTGTTTATATGAAAGTCCACGCGGACGGAGTCGCGGGCAACAGCTAGTTCAACATATACCTACGATGGTGTATAATTACAATTATTTCAAAAACATTCGTTTTTACAAATTCCTTTTTTAATAATAATAATAAAATCAGTCCAAAAACCGTCACTAAGACCATAGACCTCGCATAGGCCATTTAATAAGAGCATTGCATTTAATAACGTCCGAGCTGTCATTAATTCTTAATGCCGAAGTTCAATATTGGAATTCCGTCGCCCGGAAACGAATAAAAAACGCGGCAAAACTTTCAAACGTGGAACTCAATGGGACGTCATTTTTTACGCCCGTTAGGGTTGTCGCAATGAAAAATGATATAATTTATATCGGTACGGCTGGTAGCGGCTACCCGTTTTGTGTGCGCGATAAAGTATAAATAAAAATACGATTTTTATAATATTTTTTTCTTCTTCATATTACTTCACTAATTTAAAATGTTACGTTATCAACGCGCGGCGCGCTCTGACAAAGGAATTAGTGATGTATCGGGTTTAGGTTTTATATCGATATCGATGTTTTTTAGGTCTTCTGTTTTACATTATTAAGTATATAATAACTCAGTTTGTTACTAAATCAATAGTTTTAATAACATTGTAACTTTTACATTACATAATACTTTATTATTTTAATACTCTTATCTCTGAAGGATCCTATCAAAATGTACATCAATATTAAATTCTTTAAGAACTTATTTTATATTTTTCAAAAGTAACAAAACTATTGCTATATCTAGCTCTATTTACATGGCAATACAAACTTTTCGTAATACTATATTAATTATGAATCGTATTAAAAATTCATCGTTTCCGAACGCGTGTCTAATTCACCCACACAAGCGTCGGTTCTCACACAAATCAAAAGCGTACGCACGAATGAAATATTCAAATTTGGAAGCTGATTCCGTTTATGGCTACTTAATTTGGGTGATTCGATTTGAATATTTAAAAAGCGAGAAACAGCCAGGAACATTCCTATGGGTGTGGATTGCGGCTGAGGGTTTTTGATACTATAGAATAGGTTAGTATAAAAAAATGTTGCCAACATAAAATGCCATAATTACCTACATTTATAGATTATTTAATTGGGTTACTATGTTTGCTTTATAATTAAATATGGTACTAATGAAATATAGATATTAAATAGAAATCTATATGGATTTTTTACGTGTCGTACAAGTATAGGGGAGGTTAACTAATTTTTCTTGCTACCCAAAACCTGAATTGTGCCCTATATCATAAAGAAAAAAATATGTTTGATATTTTATCTTAAAGTTTAATGTTAAATCTATTAACTGCAGTTGTTCTTAAATAATTATACCCTAACCTTTGATCTGAAATTTGGTCAACCAACCCCGGTCTCCCCTAATGGAATAGAAATCCTCTATCAATAAAGTCAAGTCTGAAATTTATTTATAATATGCTACTATATCTACTTAAATACCTTCAAAAAATAGAACCTACCTCTTCATAACTAATCGAAAAAGAAGGTCAAATAGATTCACCGACACTCAAACAGTAGCTAGCAGATGCAAATCCCAAAATAGAAGCGTGCCCGCCGGATTAAGCCTGTATCTAGTAGGTACCTATGTTTATTTATCGAAAATTAGGCTATCGGCTGCAATACTGCACATCTATAGCTTTAATTATCAAATTATCTCACTTAAATACTTAGAAATACTATTTATATATAACTAGCGACTCGCCCCGGATTCGCTCGCATATATTATGATGTTAACTATAGTATCTTACAAGTTGGATCAAACTGCACACGGTGTGCAAATTTAATTTAAAATCGGTTCAGTAGTTTAGGAGTCAATCATCGTATATAGATTAGGTCACGTATCACAAACTACGTGATACGTGACCTAATCTATATACCTACCTATAAGTAATAAGATGTTAGGTGGTGTCTAATAGGCATATCTATATATCTATACTAATATTATAAAAAAAGTAAAGTTTGTGTGTTTGTTTGTATTATTGTAATTAATCTTGGGATCTAGCGAACCGATTTTAAAAATCATTTCACCAATAGAAAGCCACATTGCTGAGTGTCATAGGCTATATAAAAAACCGAAAAGGATAATTAAAATTATGTCCAACGAAGTGGGCACGGGTCTTTTACTTATAAGATAGTCTTTTATAAGTGGGGAAATCCTCATTGCATACCAGCATGTGTTATAAAACCACACTGTGTTCTTTTCTACCGCAGCGAGTGCACCGAGCCCGGCCACCTTCGCAGACTATCCAGCGAGATATAAAAGACGGCTACCTATCTAATTATCTGCAGTTCAGATGAACAAATATCATTACATCGTCTAAAATATCACTTGGTTAAAAGGAAGTTATGATTTAGAACACTTACGTAATAGGTAACTATGCTTTAATCAGAATATAAGGAAATAAAATTAAAAGCACAAATAATGTTTTAAAAATGAAAATTACCCTCTAAAATAATATTTAGAAAAGCAATAAAAAAATTTCCTTTAAATATTTGCAAAGACAATTATGTATAATTCCTATGCGTTATAAAATAATGACTTGATAAAATAACTTTTAAACGTACGAATAAAATATTCTTATCATAAAATTATAGATAATGCGTCGTCAGACAGTGATAAATCTCATTATTATCATCATTGTACTACTATTAATCATATTTTTAGATATTCTTAAAGCTAATTCATTATTTACGTTCCACAATTCGTATTTATCTATAATATTATAATTAAGAATTAACATAACTACATAATAATATACATAATTATTTAAATTCAGGAAAACATCAAAAGTAAAAATTCCTTCTTTACGTATTTATTCCATTAAAATGGTAAAACAAAAATATAGTCGTCTACGAGCAATCAACATGAACGATCCTCGAATAACATGCTGCAATTGCTTTTAAAGAATGCTTGTCTATTATTCCTCTTTAACCGACCTACACAAACAACCGCTCACGCCGGCGGACGCTGCGCGATTGAGCAAAAAAGCGAGACACTCATCCGACAACCAACACTGGGAGGAGCGCCAAAACCCGCCTCTAGCTACACGAGCACCCATTGGCTCATTTAAAAATCGATTCCATTTTATAAATATGTAACCGCTTTCCGGCCACGCGAAACTAAGCGTTGTACAACCCTAGCCTCTACTGTCAAACTCGCCTCTATCAAGATGGCGGACGATCGAAATTCGCGCGCTGTCAACGAAAATTGTAACCTTACTTTTACAAACACTCGATTGTTTTAACGACATGTCTAGCCTTTTGTTTTATTTAAAGGAGAATCGGTCTGGAGATGTTTTTTCCGTAGAGATGCGAAGAAAATAAATAGAATCGTGGGTGAAATTGAAATTGTAATAAATAATGGTGTATTTATGATTTACGTTATGAGGGTTGAACTGAAGCCAGTTTCTGTAATGAGCTATCGATATAAGATTCATGTGGTGTTCCTTTTGCTCTATTGTATTTGCTGTATTGTTGCTTGTCTATGCAATATATTGTTTATAGGTAGAATAGGTATATTATCTATTATCTAGGTAGGTACAGCTGGGTACCTTTGGTTTCCTAATGTGTCACCTATTTTCTTATTACTAAAAAGAAATGACAACTGATTTTCCGCTTACGATACCTACTATATGGATAGGTTCTTCTTTACTAACTAAGTAGTAGTTACATATTTAATACTAAAATTGATTTTTTTATTTGCAATATTAAAATATACTAGGTTAGGTAATGTTAACTGCATACGTAGGTAATTTTATATTATTTAAGTAAGTACTAGCTGTTGCCCGCAACTCCGTCTGCGTGGATTTTAATAAAATAATATAAACTTAACCCCCTCCTCCCCTCATAACCCTTTTTTCCAGTTAAAAAGTAGCCTATGTTACTCTCCATCTTTTCAACTAACTGTATGCCAAAAATCAGGTCGATTGATTGCTTAGCTACGGCGTGAAGGAAGGAAAAAAACAAACAAACAAACACACTTTCACGTTTATAATATTAGTATGCATTAAAATTAATTAGTACTAAACTTAATAATTAATTAAATTATAAGAAAGAAGGCTTACAAATATTTATTTCTGTTTTTTTGTCGCCCTAGTTGGCTTTTTAAAGATCGGTTGCCTAGAAGATATCACTTCCTAGCGATAAGGCCAATTTATTAAATTATTTTGTATTTAATTTAATTGTTTTATTAAAAAAATAAGCTAGGTTGTAACCTGGCTCTCGTTCGACATAAAATATTTCTCGTAATTCGTAAATAACTTCGAAGACGTATAATATTTATTGACAATGCGACGTGTATTTGTGTGGCTTGAGCCGAGGAGGTCATAGCAAGGTCGTTTTGACGCAAACATGCCTGAACTCATACGATAATAACACCTAGAAACGTACGAGCACGCAAAGTGAAGCCATTTCAAAGTTGACAATTTTGTCTACTTACGACAATGATATAAAATAATAGATATGTTATACCCATACAAATCGAGCGAATAAAGTGTTCCAGGACATTCTGAAGTTGCACCCGTGCGAAGCAGGGGCGGGTCGCTAGTAAATTATAAATAACAATTTTCAGATTGCAGAATTCTTAAAAAAATACGACGCGGTTGCCAGCTACCAATACATATTCGA
>DWAJ01003126.1:0-15521 GCA_018238005.1 Eurema mandarina
TTGTGCCTCTATTAATTTAAATAAATTAAAATGGCGTTATTGATTGTAAAGGATTGGACAAAATTTAATAAAAAACCTATTTTATAGCGATTGCCGCTCAAGTTACCTCTTATCGTAGAATCACTCATAAGCGATAATCTCCCGCCATTTCGCATAACTGTTGCCACAATTAAAAATTCCGTACACGTCATTAACAATGAAATGTTCTAAAAAAGCCATGGCTGGCAACATTCAACTTGATTGGCAGGTGTTACCATATTACGTTTTATTTATTACTTTTCATTACCCTTAAGGCTGGCAGTCATTTTATAAATTAATGATATAATTGAATGAGCTAATGGCTGATTTATTCTTTGAATTTTTTCGTGTAATTATTTTAAATGAAATTCTGACCTTTTAATGTTTGGTTGAGCGATGGTGGTACTAAAAAATGTGTTTATCTGTTTTCTAGTTAATTTTATGGTGTGTTAGTTATGTGAACAATAAACAATTGTAGGTTAATTTATAAACAATTCGACCTTTGTAATACTAATTTGTTTACTAAATGAAGAGCAATGGTAGCTGAAGGTAAATTTCCATCTGGAACGGGTTGAAAAAACACCTTCTTCTTGTATATGATAAATATAGTTACATTAATAAGTGTTAATTTAGAACACAAAAGTGTATTAACAAATCCAAAATGTATTTTTTAATTAAATATTACATTAAGAGGCGTTATAAGAAAATAATCATATCATTAGTAATTTTTAAAATATATAGAATTCAAAATTAGAATATTTCACTAGTTTTATTCCCAAATAATTTTTCAAAATACATTTTATTGGTATCAACTGTCTATGGGAGAAACAGCGGGTCGTAGCTAGTTAAAAAACGTGTTATTTCCATGTCTTTAAATTCTTAAATAATAATAATATTTTAGGACATTTATAGACAGCGCCATCAATTTCCAAGGTAAACAGAAGCTGAAATATTATAACTATATTTATTTACACCAATCAATTGACAAATTTATTAAGAACCCTTGCTTAAGGCAGCCATATTACATCAAGCGATATCTTCCAGACACGTATCTTAAAATGGAAAGTCTATCGCGACCTTCGTCCCAAACGTATTAACATTTAAGTTCCTGTTCGCAAAATAAAACAATTCACCTGTTCACCAAACATCACCATAATGTCTTTATAATTGTTTGAAAAAATTAATTATTTCGGTTTCAACAGCTCTTAATGGATCCTATGGAAACGGGCTATACATGGTGTTTTTTTTAATGTCATTTGTTGTTTCGAGACTCGGTTTTCACTGCATTTATTTGCCGACAGTACGATATTTTTTGCGCGTCGATTACATATTTATTTATGGGATCTGTTTATTGCTTAATATTTGCTTGTACGAGTTCGCGGTGAATCGTTATATTGCGATGATTTAATGGCCGTGTATTTTATATGAAATATTGGAATGAAATTTCTTAACTTTAGGTGGTATATCTCGGGGTAGGAGAGTAGTAAGAGTAGTTATGTTTCTTTATTGGAAGCAATACTTTATCCTTAGTATCACGAGTGTGTTACCGGCTTTTAAAATTCAACGTTGATTTAGAAACCAATTTATCGTATAATGTCTAAATAGGGTATTTAAAAGTTATCAGACATTAAGACACACAACTACATTACTTACATCGCACTTCAAGTTACTCGAAGTTACCAGCGTATTTAAGTATGACATAAAACATCGAATACTCGACTCGTATCGATTATTCATAATCGATAAACTCGATATCGATTCGAGCAACTCGATTAGAATTAATATAGTAGCACGCACTTAAACGCCAGGTAAAATTATAGGTTTTGTGGTTTTTCATACTAGTTTGTGTTCGAACGACAAAAAAGCTCTCACACTTGGCTCATCAAGTCCTTTTGATTATGTATGTGCTACGGTGTCTCATAGCGGATGTTATATGGAGCTGTTAATACTTTATTTAACCACTTTTTTTGAATATTATTGTAAGAGAATTAAGTACTTTAAAGGACACAAAATAAAAGACATTAAAGTGTACGGCTTTGGGAAAAATAGTTTAAATGAAAGTAAGACACAAAAAAACAATTTCTTACGTAAATTATGTATTACGTTTAAAACATGTCATATGTCTTTAAGGAATATCAATTTTGAATACGTGTCTCGTTTTGTATTTGACGAATTAAGCTTACATTGTGTATTTAAAGCTTATAAACTGAAGCTTAAACTTTATAATCGTTAAAATGTATATAACTTATAAACTACGGTCATAAATAAAAGGTGGTATTATCAGCTCCGCACTCTCGCCGCACTAATCAAGTGACGGCTGATAGAGTCCGTCGAGATAATGACATGTGCGGCAAAAACGCGACATTATTTATCGTGGTGCCTCTTTAATTATCCGACGGTTTGCGTCCGCCTTAATGCGAGTGTGGAGCCGCCTTTATAAAGGGTAGTTTCGACATTGTGACGTATTTTTTGCTTTTTAAGTATAATTTTGGATACGGGTTCCCTGGTGAACTTCATGAAGTAACTAATTTAATTTGTTATCTTACTCATTTATAACATACTGGTAGATAAAATTCATATTTTCAAAAATATTAATGTTTAGTTTTTAGTCTTTAAGTCGAAGAGAATACCAATCCCATAAATAGTAGGTACCTATTATTGGTACTCCATTAAAATAAACAGTTATTTTTAAACTAAGAATAACACTTTGAAGTTAAAGTTGTAAGCAAAATAACAACTAAAGAACAAATATAAATTTTTCAATTAACCCTAAATCGCGATCGATTGGGTCTTTATCACCCGATCACACGATATCGCAATAAATCTGAGAGGGTTAATTAACTGCCAGCAATGCGATACATGCATACATACATATAACACCGGTGTGGTCCATGTCATGAACGTCTACTTCACACGTAAATCGAATTGTTTTGTAACTTGGCCTTATTTTTTACTATGACTACGATAATTAAGATATTATAGCTTAAATCTCTTTTAATACAAAGCAAAAATATGCATTGAAAAGTACTATTACCATCCTTGAAAGTTTGACAACTTGTCACCTTGACGGCTAGCAGTCAACCACAGCGCAGTTTAAGAGAAATATATTGCCATGCACTATTATCATGTAGAATCAGCTCTCTCATGCTGTATTTCCGAAGAATTACGACTTAAGAAGAGAAGACTTCTAAAAGGCCAAGGCCAGACACTCACTCAAACAAGCTCCAAGAGTATTCATGGGCGGCGATGACCACTTTCCATCAGTTGGCTTGTTTGACCCCTATGTTGTATAAAAATAAAATCAGCAATATTTTCTATGTAATACGTTTACCTACATTTTATACATATACTAACTTAATTTTTTGTTATGTACAATAAAGAATTACAAATTAAAAAAATAATATGTATATTTCATTGTTACTTCAAGTAGCAAATGACCGACATACAATTATTGTCTGAGGGCGGGAATTGTCATACAAACCTACGGTATAAAAACCACTTTTTTATTAATCATTTTTCTGACCTTTTATTGGGCAGCGAATGCATTTTTAATTTTCTTCTAGGTATAAATCTGTAATTATTGTTCTTTGATTACTGTGACCTAGAACTTAAGATTTATATGGCGAAGCTAGAATGACGTCATTTTAGCGAAGCAAAATAACCCAAGAATCTAGACGGAACCTACCAACATTTCTCAGTAATGAAATCGGAACAAACATATTACCTATTCAAGTCTGCCTTTTAGTTCTAGAGCACATAGCTTTCATAAAATAAACATATATGTTTCAACGTCTACAAATAGCATCTCATCAGAGATATCATCTTATTTCTTTCGGTAAGTGGCACACCAAAGGCCAATTATTCCCTTCCCGCCTTTCTTCATCCCATCCCTTATACCCTTTTGGCACAATCCCTTTTCTATAACGCTACTTTAAAGGTCGGCAACTTTAACTTTGCGACTGTTCATGAATGCAGGTGACTAACTTTTTTTTCGGTGGGAAATCCAGTTACGGATAGCGCATCCAAGCGGTTATGTCGGACTCGCCAGTAGAACCATACCGACTAAAACCAACCGGTGTACCCCTGCGTAGGGCGGGCTCAAGAAGATGAACGAATGACTAACCTAACCTAACATCGTCAGGGTATGTCGCTAGTCCATACAAACAAGTAATACAAATAAAATGGCTGCCGCAATTTGCATGGCAAATGCGGGATTCCTGTGAGTATAGTCATGTTTATTGTGTTGTGAGTACCTACGGACCTAGTGAATATAATTTGATTCGATTCTATTGAAATTTGCTTTTAGGAAAACATAGGAACATATTATTAGGTAGATAGGTATTGAACATTTTGTATAGGATGTAATGCGGCCTTTTTAATTAAATATATATTATAAAATTAAACTACCTATTTTTTTAATTTAGATGTTATTATGTAACATTCATTGATACAAAATCCAAAATTCTACTCTTACACCTGCCCTATAAGATCACAAAGATTAAACAATTCTCATAGACAGTAAGGTCATAAAAAACTAACATAGTTCGTTCTTTAACAATGTAACTCCTATAACCCTTAAGCCTCTTTCGTTAAAATCAGTTCAAAAATTCAATACAAACATATACCTACTGCTTAAACCAAAAATTACCCTTCCCGTCCTCACCGCTGTTCAGTAAAAAGAAATAAAGCCAGTGCAGTGGATACGAGTTATCGATACTTTTGATCTCGAAATGACCACGTGTGTCGAATAAAAATTCATCGATGTTTTCTTACAAATTGATTGATTAAGACGCGATAGTGTTGCGATCGAGTTATCGATTTCTTCCAACGATTATTATCTGTAATGAGCGATCATTTCATCGTGCAACTTAACACTTGTGCGTTGAACATGTTAACTTGGGAAATTATATTTAATTAATGATATTGTATTGTTAATTATTGGTAGAACCGTGTTTTATGTACAAGAAACAAAACATTAGAAAATTATAAATATACCCGTTGATGATATAACGAAATCGGTCATTTTTATTTCAATAATTAAGTAATATATAAATCATGGATCGAGGAAAGCATTTTATGCTGTCTTAAATACATATTTCTTTAGAAAAAATTTAAAAGTTGGATTGGATTTATGAAATTCTAATGGATTCGAAGCCTAACTACAAGTAACTTATTAATTCATTCATTTACATATTAATTAGTTTGTTTATTCAAATAATTTGACTCATATAAATCCAAAGCAATGTTTTTGAAGCTGCTAACTATACCTAACGTATTTATTCATAAATTAATTTATTTGTTTGTTTATTCAAACGTTCCAGCAAACCGAATATGTAGTGAACAAATCCGTACACCGCCAACCATTTACACTAACCGCCCCGATGCGATCTCAGTTATTAAGTGGCGTACATTTCAATTGCGAACCACCGTATTTATTGCACCTCCATCCTTGAATAGAGATAAACACATGTTCCCGTAGATTAATGTATCTTTTGTGTTATAAGCGTGGTCCGTACAATCAGGTTTATTTGAGTTCAAGCAATTGTTCGGTTCGAGTGTGCTTGCGAGTGAATTGGCTTCGATTATCTAGGTTTTGTATGTGTGATTAAGTACGACTACTTGGAATTGCATATATTTTTACGTATAGGTAAATATTTTAATTGATGGTTGTCACAGTTAATAAATTGTTTAAGAACGTAAGTGTTACATATATATAGTTTTGAGTGCTTAGTATTTTTACTGGCGGCAAACTTAAAGTCAGTCGAAATAACTAGGAAAAGTTATTTTAAATATTGGTGCAGCCATATCTGAGTTTCAATAACCCGACTTCATATAAGTATATGTTGTATAGCCGATGAAGTTACATGAAAAAAATGTCACCGTTAACATCGTAATTTTTCCAAAAATAAGTATGTATGTCCCAAAACTGACTTCCACGAAGTAATGACCAGGTACGAAATTGCGATATGAAATAAAGTCACTTCAAACCTGATGGTAGAGTAAGAAATTCGACGTTTCAACGAATTTACAAGACGGCCTGTCATTACGTCGCCTCATTCGGGACCGCCATGACGGACAATTTGGCACCCCTCTTTAGTGATGGATGAATACATATCGATAAATTTATCGCAATAAAACAATATGGATATTCATAAACTTTATTTTTAATAAACGCAATAGAAACGAATTTTACTTGATTCGTATTTTTAACAAACATTGTCCACCGATAGTTTTTTACGACGAAAATCACTGTACAAGGAACAACAAATTATTAATTTTATGAAATTGATATAGAAGACGCAAATAAACCAATAATATAATAGGCGATGATCATAAATATTCTTGTGATCTTATGTTTTTAAATTCTCATTTACAAATATTTTATAATATTCACTATTACACATCTAAGTATATTAAACTTTGCACTATGCAAATTTAATATTTTTTTTTAATTTTCTCGGATGTCAATTATTTTTCATTGAGCACAAAAATGTGCCTGTTTTCTATAGTACTACATTTTTTTTTTCCTAACAAATTTTCGAATTTGTACTAATAATAATTCAATTTTGTTTTTAAGCAGAAATACACAGAAATATGTTAATTGAGGGTTGATGGCACCCATTGTAGCTGAGAGCTGTGTTACAGGTGCCATCGTCCCCTTTACAGGTTCCGAGTACTATTGGTTTTTTGTAGTGTATGTGTGTGTGGATGTGTGGGTGTGTGGGTGTATGTATAAATGTAAGTATGGTGTAAGAATTTACCGTCTATGCATAATCTACACAAGTAGCATTAGGTCTTCTGTTTCTTGATAAGATTTAGATATTAACCATTTACTGCAAGTGGCCTTGCATTGGTAGGACGTAAGAGAGTAGATGTTAAGTATTCTATTTACATTATTATAAAGAATAGGACTTAAAGAGTTATAGTGCCTGCTCGCGACTGCTGTCCGTCGAGTCTGCACTCTGCACACCTTATCTGATCTTCTTTTTGTATAAGCGACGCTAGGGTCATAATTTAACTGGGAGTGTTTTTTAAGAACTGTTTGCAGAATGAAGACTTGTCGCACAGTGGGGACCGCACAAATCTGGTAAAGTTCCTTGGTGGGAAAACGGATAGGTTTATTGCATAAAACCTTAAGAACACATCGTTGAACTCGTTCTATCCTCAACATTAGTGTTTTGGCAAGTCCACCCCACGACAGTATACAATATGATAATACAGATTGGACTAACGCAAAATAAACAATTTTAAGATATTGGAGATCGACAACAGGTCTGATTCGCCTAAAAATAAAAACTAATTTGCGTACCCGAGCGCAGACCAACTCAACTTGTTCTCGCCATGACATTTTGAAGTCAAGCATGACTCCTAAATATTTTAAATGTGTCACACGCTCTAGGGCAGGGCAGCTACAAGACGATGCGTCGTCATTACACAAGCAAGAGTGCGCCTGTATAGAAAAAGAAGGAGATGGCTGTGATGCTGCTTTGGCGGAAAATGCTATAAATTTGCTTTTTGTAACATTAAGTGTTAAAAGGTTATTTCTAAGCCAGTGCATAACCGTTTTTAAAACTGACTCAGACCGATTTTGAACCTCGTCCCATGTTTCACCATAAACAAGTATAGCCGTGTCATCAGCGTAAGTAATAATTTTAGAGTTAGGTAAAAGCACGTGTCGTTAATGTATAGCAGAAACAGGGTGGGTCCGAGCACGCTTCCTTGAGGAACTCCAAAGGTAACAGGCTCATCATTACTCTTGACTCCATCTATGTCAACACATTGCGTTCTGTGGGTTAGGTAACTATTAAAAATATTATATGCTTTACCACGTACTCCGTAATATTCTAGTTTTGATAACAGGGCGGGTATAGACACTGTGTCGAATGCCTTAGTTAAATCTAAAAACAAGCCTACAGTTTTAATCTTTTCATCAAAGTTCTGCACAATTTTGTTGCTGAGTTCTAATACAGCGTCTTCAGTGGACAGACCTTTACGAAAACCGTATTGGTTAGGGGACAGGATTTTATTTATGGTAATAAATTTTAATAATCTATTATTTATTATCTTTTCCAAGATTTTTGAAAATACTGTTAAAACTGATATAGGTCTATAGTTTGTCACATTATCTTTATCCCCGTTTTTAAAAATAGGATGTACAACAGCTTTTTTGAAAACATCCGGAAAGATGCCGTTGGTAAGACAGAGATTACTTAGTACTTTTGAGAGTGCTCGATATATAAATAAAGTAAGATATAGTTGAAATATTCAAGTCAAGCATTATGCCATATAATGCGCTTTTGTACTATAATTGGAAAACGCTTATGAGGATGATGATAATTGAACAACTCACCTTCGCTCATAAACAATCGCAAAGCTAAGCGCATTACAAATGCATTACTGGCCTTTAAAAAAGAAAAAAAAAATTTGATTAAGGGTAATGAAAGTTCTTTATTCAACAAGACAGGAAGGGAAAAATAGCTGCTCACACAATCACTGCACACAGAATTACCGAACGAAATGCAATGAAATCTCTGATGAAATATCATTATAGGTCGCGTCACGGATGTTTAGCGTTGGACGAGAATAGCTTCGCATCGGTAGAATCGCGCTCGTAATTGACGTATTGGTGCGAAAAAGACAACACGACTGGGGAACCAATCAACGCTCGCGCACCCGACGATCACGCGCCCCGCGCGCCGCGCCGTCCCCTCGATACCTTATTTTTAACTTCTGCGCAGGTTTCGTTCAGCGCTAAAGATTCGTGACGCTACTTATACTTGTTACTGGTTTTCTGTTAAAGGGTAGTATTACACTGACCGGGAGACGCGTTTAGTATTATTAACCAGCTGGCTTTACGCGACTTCGTTTACGCTGTACCTATGTCCTATCCTACCTATAACCTTATATTTACCTACCGATTTTCTCTTAAAAATTAAAAAAAAACTCTTAAAAAACCATCCTTGTACTTTAAGGAATATTCTACAAATAATCGAAATCGGTTCAGCTGTTGTCGAATTATGCACTTAGCAACACATTTGGCTATTCATGTTTATATTTTAGATATGGATTGAACTATATTTAAATACCTAATTAGTAAAGTAGCGAGATGCATTTGCATTTACTTTGCTTAACAAAGCAAATAGCAGGAAAATGCGAATGCTGTGTGAGCGTCGTGTCTGATAATAAAACGTTTGTTTAAAAATGAACCTTAGCAGCATACACATTCGGTTCATAATCATTTATAAATAAGTAATGTTGATGCCGTAAAAGGAGTATGAATATGTCCGAGACGGGACCTCCCCTTCGGACAACATGCGATATGTTTCCATTGCATTTCGGTTTTTCTCTTCACTTTAATAAAGTATAAATAAGTATGATTGACGATATGACTCAGAGCTCTTGGATAAATCATTTAATTAATTGATTATAATTAATTAATACAGTTGGGACATTTCTTTTACAAAGATGATTGAGACGAAGTATCATCTACAATCCATACTAATATTATAAATGCAAAGGTAACTCTATCTGTCTGTCTGTCTTTCCATCACGCAAAAACTACTGAACCGATTAGAACGAAATTTGGTACACAGATGGTCTTGAGCCTGAGATAAAACATGGGCTACTTTTTAACTGGAAAAAAGGGTTATAAGGGAGGAAGGGGAGGCCAAAGTTTATATGAAAGTCCACGCCGACGGAGTCGCGGGCAACAGCTAGTAATATTATAAAGGTGAAAGTTTCTGCCTGTGTATGTTTGTTATTTCTTCACGTCTAAACGGCTGGAGCGATTTTAATAAAATTCGGTATGGAGTTAGCTAACACCCTGGATTAACACAGGCTACGTTTTACTGCGGGATTTTTTTTCCCCTAATAAACCGCGGGGCACTGCTAGTAAACTATTAAGCCATTGCTATAATATGAGGTCTGCATTTATTAAAAAAAACTGACTAAAAATACTATTTTGAAATCGGTTATTAAGTTCACTGTATGTTGTTACAATATAGAATTTTTACTTAGAAATCTCTAAGTACGTTATAATTGTTTCTCCGATTTAAAAACTACAAATTAAACTTAAAAAAAATACTCTAGGAATATAATATCACAATATTTTCACTTGCATATCTTATCTGAATAATATAAATTCGTATTTGTAATTTATGTTTAAATTCAGTAATTTAGATATTTTATTATACACTAGCCGTTATCCACGTTTCTACCCGGGTAGTTCCCGTTCCCGGGACAAAACCAGGATGTAAGCTATCCTATCTTTTAAAACGAATCAAACTGCACACGGTGTGCAAATTTAATTAAAAATCGGCTCAGTAGTTTAGGAATCAATCTTCTTCTTAGTCGTACACTCTTGTCAGAGTGGTCGTGGTTGCACTGACGTGGTACATGGATAGGTGGTATTTGGGTCGTGAGCTTTGAGGAGGGTAGTTTTCCCGATGATTTGCTTCCATCTCGTTCGGTTGGAAGCATACCGAGTGCACTGCACTAATGTTGACTCAGTCGCCGTTTTGATAGTGTCAGTCCAGCGGGTTGGTGATCGACCGCGTGCTCTCTTGCCTTCTACCTGGCCCTGAACCACCAATCTCTCCATCGAGCTTTCATTCCTGGAGATGTGACCAAAGAACTTCAATATTCTCAGCTGGACTATCGAGGAGAGTCGGTAAATAAAACAATCAGCTGAGTGTAAACTAATGTCTGTGATAGAATTTTGGGATCATAAAGTTTAAAAGCATTATATAAATTAAGTTTTTGGATCGTATTCAGCATCGTGGCGGAACTAAATCACTGTTGACAGTGTTTGGTTTAGAGCCAACACCGCGCGGTCTGTTCACACGATATAATGGTTATTTTGGTTATAATATATTGTACACTAGTTGTGATACTCGGATCCACACGCGCAGTGTCAATACCCGGAGAATACAATAGACCTGGTGGGACATTGAAGAGGGAGTCGGTTTGAATCCAGCTTAATCTGATTTTTTTTCTTGAAAGTATTAGGAACGTTATCCTATAACAGAAGATTTTTAATTCTAATTTGTCAAGAAATTATTCTATAAATTTAAAAAGTGCTATGGTTGTTAATTTAATATTATTATTAACTAACTAAATTTCTACTTATCCCATTAACAGACAGAGAGAGAGTATCTGTCATTGTAACAACGTCTTCTATTTCTTCAAAAGGTTGTTATACCAGCGTTCATACAAAATAAATTTTAATTCACTGTTATAGCTTTATAAATAACTACAATTTTAACAGAATAAATATGATAACTTAAAATCAATTGATCAGGCTACATAAAACACCTCAGTTTAATCTAAGCAAGACCGTTGAAAGACTTTCTTCAATAGAAGCACCTTTCTTCAAACGAAGTTAAAAGAATTACGCTTAGAAATTAATATGCAAATAAACGCTATTTGAAAGGTGAATATTAATCTCCTGATACTGTAATTAATATTTCTATACAATGCTAAGGATCTTTTAAATAAATCCATGATAACAAATTAACATTAAATACTGAGCTTTATTCAAGTATCGGCGGTTCATTTCCTTTTCAAATTGTTTTGAATGTTTTATTCTATTGTTGGGTGGAAATGGATGAATCAGGCTGTTATTAATAAATGACTTTAATAAATATTTAATATCTGGATGAAGTCTATTGGCGGACCTACAAAACGGTGGGCTTAAGATATTGTTTCAGTAGTAACGATATTGGCAAGAGAAAGGAGCCTTTACCGATTTTTATGATTCTTAACTTACCAACGAAACTTCCTTTAATATTTATTGAGTATATAATTTGACCATAAATATATTTTACACATATCGAATCGAAGGGAATTAATAATGAATTCATTGTTAAAAACTTCCCAGTATTCTTAGCAATTTCCATCTTCGTGCGAATCGTATATTTTGACTAGACTAATATACTTCTGTAGACTTTACTTGTAGTCAAATAGATAGCATCACGACATATCGATGTCTAGTTTATTAAAATAGAACGTTTCCGTGGCGTAGATTAAGGTTAATCACGTTTACGTTGTCTATAAAGTTGGGTTTTAACGAGGCAGCCGGAGTGTCCTTAAATTAGTTTTACGTAAATTTTCCGCATGTACTCGTACTCTATCTACTCCGGCTAGGCTCTCAGCTTTATTACCTTTTTTATAAGGTATACGGAGTAGGCTCTCTAATTTTATGATATTTACTTTTTCTCGTAACTAAATGGTGAATTCATTCTATCATTAAATGTAGCTATTCGGAGTCTATGTCTGTCTTTTAAGATTAAATATCAGAAATAGCGTCATGGATATTAATTTGGTTTCCATTTATAGAAAGAACGTTTCAATGAGCAAGGTTTAGGTAATATTTTATAATTATGCAACGAAAACATTCGTCTCAAAAAATCAAACTGATTACTATTACTATTGATTCCACAAGAAATAATACTTTACTTGAACTTCTAACAATCACATTATTACATTCTCTACTCTTATTAAGATATTATTTAATATGAAATGTGTTCACCAACTTTGGTAGAAGACTGCTTAGTTTGTAACGATATGCAATAATGCAACAAAGAGCTAACCTTAACCCATAAATAGTCTCCTTTATTCTTCTTCTTTATCCTTTTTTATCTTCTGTTAAAGGTCCTGATCGTGGTCGTTTGGATGATAGTGGCTCCAGCAAGGGCCATGTACCACTACCCCACGAGGGAAGACAACATGCTGGTCTGCGACTCCTACGTGGACGCCAGCTACATGATCGCTTTCTTTTACCCCATAGTCCTCATCCTGGTGTGTACGGTCTACGCGGTTCTTACCAGGAAGATCCCGGAAGCCTTCAATGAGAGCAAACATATCGGTAAGTTTAGTCTCCTTTCTCTTTCTCTCATTTTTAGGGTTCCGTGCCCAAGAGGTAAAATACAAGAACCAATAACGAAGTCCTCCATCCGTTCGTGATATTCAAATAGATGAAATATTCACACATATTTCTGCTGCCGCTATTTGAGGGGCACTTATAAAATAAACGGTTTTTTTCTCCTTTTGACTTAATATTATTAACTGTATCAGGTAGAGGTTTAAATATTTATAGATTTTAAAATTTAGCACCAAAACTAACAACAAATAAAATTGCGTACTGTTATAAGCAATGGTATGGAACTGATACTGAAAATAGTTCTTTTTTTATCTGAATTTAAAATTAATCATAGTTTTCATCCTCAGATAACCATTTCTACTTACAAAGCAAATAATTATAATAACAGATAATAAAGCTCGCAGTAAAACCTCCATGAAGCACAGCCGTTGTCAAAATTAAAAAGAAAATATTAACTGTCAAATATTTCACCCGCGAATGAGCAGAGATTTCTTATAAATAATTAAAGCAATGTTTTGCTCTTTCATTTCGACTCGCCCTTGTTTGAATAATATATATACGAGCCTTGTAATTGTAAAATAAGAATTTATTTTAGGTTTGAATGAAAATTTAATGCTACAAAACAATGTTGTCTTTTAATTATGACTCTAAAATTTAATTAGTTCTTTTTTCAAGTTTTGTTGTCAATTGTCGTGCGTAATACGGAAAATGTATTTATTTATTATTATTTATTTATCCTTTATTAAATTTAAATCATACAGACCATTAATTGTACAGAGTAGAACAAATTTAATAGATGGCCTTATCACTAAAAAGTGATTTCTCCCAGCCAACCTGATATAAATATTTTACCTTATTAACAATTTATAATTTATATATAGTAAAATCAATATTATTTACGTACACTTATGCGTATCTTATATAGTTATAGTATAATGAAAATTGATTATAATGAATTTTGTCTACAGCTATTTATATATTAGCGACCCACCTAAGCTTCGTACGTATTTATTAAGCATTTATTACGCATTAAACCTTCCTCCTGAATCACTCTATCTAGTTAAAAACTCATTATAATCGGTTGCGTAGTTTTAAATATTTAAGCAAACATCCTTAAATGTAGGGTCAGAGAAAACGACATTGTTCTATACTCTGTGCTATATAGTGAAATATAAATTTTATACTAAAATAGTTTTACTAACAGATGTGTGTTAATATAAACATAAAAATTAGTATCCGATACACATCGCTTGTAATAAAGAAGTCGCAGTTGGAGCTTAAAGCTTCAACGGAAAAAGCGAATTTACCACAACGCCACATCTGTCTGGAACCCAGATCAATTGACCTACTTGCAACTTTGTGATATTTAAAGCTGTTTTTTTTTTACTCCAGAGACCTAGGAGTCTTTGAATCGGTACAGGACTGAACCGATCGAAAGATATACTAATAAATTTTATAAGTTAAAGAAATATTTCCTTAAGACTTCATTAGAACGTTACTCATTTGCGTTGTTACACGGTACCGAGTTTTCATTCACGTTTATATTTTTTTTATACAGAGTGGAAAAGACTTCCTCCTCAAAACTGAAATTAATATAGCATCTCCCTTTAATTGCTATAATTACATGTCTTCAGAATCATTGTTTGTATACAAACTCTTGTATATGTACCCTTCCAATTTTCGGAAATACTTTGTTGGGCATAACGTTAATAGCCTATGTCACTCGGCAATAATGTGGCTTTCTATTGCTGAAAGAATTTTTAAAATTGTTTCAGTAGATCCCGAGATTATTTAACAAACACACAAACTTTACTTCTTTATAATATTAGTATAGATAATATGCTATATAAAATTTTTTGACGCCGAACTATAAGTAGCATATCCTGACCAAGTTAGTAAACCGAGTTCTTCCTTTCTAGTTATTCTATTTATATTAAAGTTAGAAACGATCTTCTATAAGTTGAAAAGGCATTACATGTACTCTACTCCTAAATGGGAAGGCTTCAATAGCAGTCGTCTCATTTATTGTGAGAAATTGGTTACTTTATTGGATAAAGAACATTGTTTCGTAAACTAAAATAAATTGTCTTTCTTATAAGTAGATGTTATTGAAAAAGTCTCAAATAAAGGAAATAATCAAAACCTTAAAAATTGCTTATTAATATTATATTATTATTGTTTATTTGTTTATAGCTTAAGACTAAACACATATTAGTAAATTCAACAATGTTATGTAGTAGTATTTACCTGGCAGTGTAGCCATGTTTGCATTACAGGCAGATAAGACACTAATTGAATCAATTATTGATTCAGGCAACAATTAGCTAAGCGATGCGATTAGAATTACAAATGGCTTTGTCACACATTTCAAGAGGTGTGTTTTGAGATATGCTGAGATCGGCAGATCTAATGTAGATGTATTAAAGGTGTCTATATGTATTAGTTCTAAGTAGTAACCAACCCCGGCTTCGCACGCATATACATGTATCTATATATATCTATACTAATATATAAAGCTGAAGAGTTTGTTTGTTTGTTTGTTTGTTTGTTTGTTTGAACGCGCTAATCTCAGGAACTACTGGTTCGAATTGAAAAATTATTTTTTTATTGAATAGACAATTTA
>DWAJ01003127.1:0-15516 GCA_018238005.1 Eurema mandarina
CTAAGTACATAGCGATCTGAAATAGATTAGAAATATTGAGTAATAATATTTGTAATAATTTTTTAAAATTTAGATCATATCATATTGATTGGTCATATCTATTAGATTGATTACAAGTGTTACCATTAACTTATGACATCATGGCAAAACTAAAGAAACCAAAAAAATTTCATACGGTGCTAATTATTATTATAGAAATTGGTAAGAAGGTAAGTTCCGAATCATTTGTGAAAAATCTGAAATTATATTATTCATATAACTTTTGTAATATTTTACGTTAGAGGAGATAAAATGTGTCCATGTCCATTGTCCACATTATATTTCATTCAAGGTATATACCTAGGTACTAACTTGAAAAATGTCTAAATTGTCTGAAAAATATATTTAAATACCTACCCAGAACAGTTGCTAATCGCTATAAGATAAATAAAGTGGCCTTACGTTCTGTTCTATATAACGTACGCGTCATTTATGTTTAGCGATTGACGAGAATAGCTGCGCATCGGTAGAATCGCGCTCGTAATTAACGTATTGGTGCGAGAAAGACAACACGACTGGCACAACCAATCAACGCTCGCGCACTCGACGATCACGCGCCACGCGCGCCGCGCCGCTACACCGATACCTTATTTTTGACTTCTGCGCAGGTTTCGATCAGCGCTAAAGATTCGTGACGCGTACTATAGGTACTGTTATCTGTAAGGCAGTTTTTGTGAGAGCATGCCCGGTGCACAGGAATGTTTACGGTCGGGAGAGCTATTCGACACACTACTATTGCAAATGTATAGGCTTTGTTTATTGCTTTTGAGGGTACGCTTTTATTTGTGAAGCTAGTTCAGTTTGATTCCGAACTGCGTTTTAGGAATAATTGTTTGCGTTTAAAAGAGACAGTTTTAAATGTTTTTTATACCTATACGCTTACAAATAACCTGAATTGGGTTACAATGCCACACTACACATTCAATATGTTGATTTGAAGTCTTGTTAGATTCGTCAGAGTTCTAAATAGTATTAATTGCGCACGCCAAGCCACGGGCTTAGCTTACAATTAAGCATTTCCATCAATTTATAGAGAAAAATGTATAGACATCGTATCGTCGTTACAAAACCGAAGATTTTTAATTGATAAAAATGGCGCCCGTTACTATACTATATTACATTGTTCATTCATTTCCCATAAGACTTAGTATACAAATTCGTACCAAAGAAGCGATCAATTGTAAATAAACTGGCTTAAGGGATGAAAGATATATGATACGGGTTTAACGAACCAATCAATGAAAACGTAGCATTTTATAATGTACTACGAAAGACGTTGATAAGGGTTATTAGGTGACAGAAAGGAACTGTATTGGTTCCCTAATCAGGTGTGGTACAATCAACTTCAAAAGTAGATAATAGATATGGTGAGACTCAAATAAACTGTTTAATTATTGTAGTCACGATATTTTTATAGAATGTTGACAGCCCTTAAGATTTATTCTTTGGTTACGCGATTAATTAATTATTGTATGTTCGTGTTATAATGAGTTGATTTTAACATAAAAATAACAATGCGTTAAAAATTTATATCAAAAAAATATCGAAAGTACAACGCTAGTAATAATTCACATAATTCACAAAAGTTCTAATAAATTACATACACATACATACATTAAGACATTCTACGCACTATTTTAACACATCGAACATTACCTGCATTGTAGTGCTAATAGGTAATATTTCAATCGTATAACATAGCTATATTAATTTTCCCACGTGATGAATAGTACTCATGTATGAATTGAACGTGCGAACTAAACCTTTGAAAGGGCAATCCCATACGCAGAAGGAGATTCACTTGAACAGAAAAAATACAATTGATGCATTGATTGTGTTCGGTCTGTGACAATTTTGTATATAAATGACTAGCTTTATCACGCGTTTTCACACGATATAAACTTGAAACAGTATTCATACAATTAGGATTATATAATGATAATATCACAAATTATAAACTTGACACAGTTTTTTTAATTAATTAATTGACGTAAGTAATATTAGTCAAAATCGATGGACTACATTTTAAGCTTAATACCACCTAGTAAAGAATATGCACTTTTATCTTAATAGTGTTAAAACATTGTATTTATATATGTACATCTATATGGATAGAATCAACTTAATGTTGTTCTAACTTTCATTAACCGATTTCAAAAAAGGAGGAGGTTCTTTTTGTTCTAACTTTCAAATCTATATAGATTAGAAGTGTATACCTATTAACCAGTCATTATTTCGAATTAAAATTCTTATGAGCGGCTCATTTTTATTAGTAGAAGGTAAACAAGTCTAAAAGCAAACAAGAACATTTTTTTAGTAACCTATGACATCGCTCGATTTTCAGTCAAGCTAAATATTCTTTCTTATTATTTCTTTAGTCACATCTTATTCTTAATCGTAACGAACAAGGCGGAAAAAGGTATTGAGTTACTTTAAAGGACCCTTTTATTGACTTACTTTTATATTGGTCTTTTTATTTACCCATAATCTTTGTTGCAAAGCGACAATATTGTTCAGTCAAGTTTAAGTTGAAGTTAAAGTAGCACAGTGTTGTTTTAATTTAAAATATAATTTCGCAACAAGGAGATCTTAAGATTAACATCCTTCCGTGTCTTTACCTTTTTTTTTACAAGACAACTATCCGGTTTTTGACCGTTCTTCTCTATAGAAACTGCATTCCGAAACCGATAGTAAAGATTGTTTTGTAATTGTGTTTATATGTAGCCGAGTACAATTTAGATATATTTAACTTTGACTATCTCAATCGTAAAATCTCTTCATTCAATCCATTTCCTCTGGAGCTAATTTACCGGCAATTTTCGCCCTCATATCAAAGTGTAAGAGTAAGACAAGAGGAACGAATCGATTTCGTGGATCTAAAGCCGATTCGCAAGAAGCAGCTCGGAATGTCACGTTTAGAACACGGCCGTTGCTCTCGAACGCGTGCTTTCATTTAAATAAAAAAAAACATTTTTTTTATGCCAGTGGTAATTTTAAAAAGAGTATTTATTTGAGTGTATTTTAGATTAAGAATACAAAGGGATTTTAGTGCTTATGTAATAAAATAATACTAATATTATAAAGGAGTAAAGTTTGTGTGTTTGTTAAATTGTAAGGGGTAATCTCGGGATCTACTGAACCGATATTAAAAATTCTTTCACTAATAGAAAACCACATTATTGCTGAGTGTCATAGGTTATATACAAAACCGAAAAATAAAAAGGATTATTAATATTATGCCCAACGAAGTGGGCTTGGGTCAGCTAGTCAATGGATATTTCATTACCTACATAATAAAAAAGACAGTCATAAATACGGCGCACTTTAGATAAAAATGACTACCATTGCAAAATGTCGTCTAATTAATACAAATTTCACGTGCCGCTACTGTTTTCTATTTGTCCGATTATATCATTTTCTAAGAAATTCACGCGTAAGCAGTCATCGGGCACGATTTTAAATTCGGCGAAAGATTACCATTTATGTACAAGCGATTCCCATTGAATATTGAATGAACCAATGGTGCTTTTATTTTGAAATTACGTAATTTAAGTACAATTTCATAGTCAGGTTCAAACGTTTTGCTTTTACTTATATTTATATACAGTACCACTTTCAATCGTCTTTCCAAAACAAATAGGTATCACTCGCTAGAGCAGTACCTACTGTTCACACGTTAAAAAAAAAATCTACTGACATTTCCTTTCCACTTAGGTTGCCTGGCCAATAATATTAAAAGAGAAGTTCGCCTTTGAAACAGATTATGTTTTACAGGTCCGTTATTTCAAATTAAAAAAAAACAGTTTAGAAGTTACTTTAAGATAAAGATAGAGAATATTTCTTCAATATATTTTAAAACACCATTTATTTATAAATACATTATATCCACAAATTAACAATCATTGTTCTCGTAATAGTTCAAACAACACCTTTAAGTGAAGAATGTTGAAATGTCACTCAGTCAGGTGTCCTCAGTGCAATGATCTTAAAGGCACGTGTTGCCAATATAGGAAATACTTCAACTAGTTTGTACACAAACTTTAAAGTAATCGGTTTAATCTTTTTCTAATACAATATAATATAGTATGTATGCGTAAAACAAATATATTTAAAAGTATTGTGTTTTTTCAATATATAAGTAAACGTTTTTTTTACTATGTATAGGTATATTAAAAAAATTCTTACTAATATTACAAGCACAATAGTTCGTGTGTGTCCACAATTCATATTTGTAACATGCATTAAACAACTGATTGATCTATATTAAAACATAGGGCACGTTTCATTTCAGTTTTTTTATGGTAACTAATTCTACACGAGTATATCCACGAAGCCATGTATATAGCCATAAGCTTAGCTACCGATATAATAGAAAACACAGTAATAAAATGCTGTTTTTTGAAAGTCAATAATATACATTTTTCCAGACCACCAACCTTCTATCTGAACCAGCAGATTGCTTTAAAATTCCTACCGGTTTGAATAACAGCGTTTCGCCAACTACATTCCCATGCAGAAACTGGAGAATTTTATTATTGAGGCATTAAATTTCAAGAGAAACTAATCGAAGCCGTCACCTGCGCCCGCAAATGTGCAGACTTCAACTTTAGGATTTATCTTACATTATTCAATACTGGTCTCGAATTTTCTATTACATATGTCATTAAATTCAAAATTGTAAAATTAATGGGCTCTAAGCTAGGCTCTAGACACAGTGTTAAAATATAATTATCGTTTATAGTTAAAAAAAATAACTTATGTTGGAATTTTTACAATACGCCTTAGATTAAAAGTAGGTAAACTCGTGAAATCTTAAAAGCAAATCGTGGTACTTATACTAACTATACATCGTAAATGCTCTTTTTTATTTATCTATCACCTACCCTTTCTTTCAAATAAACTAGATCCACTAAACCTAGTGGAGTAGTTGTGATAGTTTCGTTTGTGAAACAATTAAAAAGACATTTTATATAATTTAATTATTCGAATTTCCATATTAATAGACAGTATAAGAGATTTATGAAGCAACATTATAATACACAGTACACTGTGATCTGAACTTAACACATACTTAGCATTCAAAGAATTGCAATTATATTAATTGTGATTATCGTGTGAACGAGAAAACAATAGAAATAAAACAATCCCAGGAAATACATAATCTGGTGATTGTCGCGATGCACGCTGATCGATTAACTTTTTTTCCATTTCAGTTTTCTTTTTAAAACGTTTTATTAAAAAAATCTGAACTGTTTTTTTACTGAACTGAACTGTCTATTATCTTTGATATCACTGGTTGTATTGCATATTATACAAACTTTCATCCTTTGAAGATTTTATATCACAATAAAAAATAAACCTACGTCATTTCTCAACCTCTAGAGTCTAGACTATGTCTGTTCCAAATTTTCATTAAAATTCATATTAATGAAACTTACACATTATATTTTAGTAAAGATACGAGTTTATTATTTATATCTAACATTTCTAAGAATTATATGTAAATGTTGTTCATGAAAAAAAGCTACTGCCTTTAATTAGACTGGAGCAAGGCCTATATAAATAATTTGTGATAAAAGCCCATAAATTATTACCGACAAAGTTATAATAATATTTTTAACCACATTTATAATAATGTTAACATATATCACAATCTTTATTTAATATTTAATAACTTCTCTTAAAGCTTAGCTACAAGCATAGCTACAATATACCCAGAATTTTGGTTATAAAGTTAGAAAACAAAACGTTTTCTTTAAAAACTGTACGCCTACCGCCACAAAAGCACAGACACGTCTGAAGAGGACATATTTGGGTCAGGCCTTGGATAAGAATTTCAAAGTATAATTCATGGCAGTCGTCTTGACTCAAATGTATTAAATATTACCTACGTGACGATTGTGGGAGATGTATTTTAAGATATCCCTTCCAATGTCTAACTTTATTTAAGCATTTATATCCTACTACTGCATCAATGTTACATAATGTAATAATGATAGTCTAGAGATTTCAAAGTCTAACTTTAATAAAACATGGGTTTCAATCAAGTAATAATGTTGTATTACTTATTCTACGTCACTCAAAAGTTGCTGTACTAGTTTTAGGATTGTAGAATCGTCTCTAATATTATAACAATATCAGAATAGTTTTTACCTATTTAAAAATGCTTAATAAGGTTATAGGTGGTTGGTGCTATTGGTGATCATAAATATAACTTGATTAATTTATTACCTTTAATTTTATTATCCAATCAAATTATTCAAAACGAAAGATGAAAAGTTTTCCAAAAATGTCAACACTTAAAGTATCTGTTATTGTAAATATGGACATACTATTTATTACTTCGTTGCCTGAAGAAATGTTTTTTGGTGCCCTTAAAATATGAAGTAAAAAATTTTAAGCTTTTTAATTCTATATTGATCCAAATTTCCTATACAATATTACACTTATTTTTATGCTAAAAATATGGGGGTAGTAACCTTATAAGATACGATAAAACACCATAGTAGAAGGCTGCAAGATTGTTCATAATGCACGTTATTATGCAGGTTATTACTTTAAAAATCCTTTCAGAGTGCATAAGCCCCTAGAATCTCGCTCGTATGGCTTCTGACTTAAATATTCCTTGGAAATACGAAACTTACCGCAAGTTTTTGTTTTAATCAGGAAATAAGGTGCAGGAGCTATAAATTTCGCCGAAACGCTTAGAAACTTTCTTAGTTGTAAATTTGATTGTAAGAAACGTTTTACCTGATGTAACATTTTGACGGCTTCCTTATTTATGCAAGATGATTTTTGCTTGAGAGTTGTTTTGAATATTACTCAGTATTGGATATATTGTTAGGTAGTACTAACTGTACAGTCAATTAACATCCCATTAGCATATTAAACAAAATAATATGTTCGATGTTTGTTTTGTCCTCTAATTACGCCGATATGTATCTACAGAACTTTTAAAAATTACACTTATATGTTATTTTGAATGTGTCTATCAATATACTTTTGCAGCGTACTATGCTTAACATTATATATAAATTATTATGAATCTTTCTAAACACTATTAGGAAGAGTTAGACGTAGTAGTTACTATAAGGCTAGCTAATACATCTTCAAAATAATATAGTACCGCAATCTTGGAACATTTGCATAGTAATAATAATAATAATATAATCATTTATTGCTAAAACAACCAATACATTGGTAAGCAATAAGCTGCATACAATCATAATTCTAGATAAAACATTATTATTTAACATTAAATTACATTATTTCAAGTATACATTACAAAAAGTCGCGTCAATAAAATACTATTATGTTAAATGTTATGTCAATAAGTATGTTATGTCAAATTTAATTATTAATAAAATTAGCTATCAATTTAAGTATTCATTAACCGAATAATAGTTTTTTTAAGTCAACCACACATAAAGCTCTGTTTTAAATTTTTCTACTCCTACATTTTGCATACTATCGTGAACATAATAATAATAATCTTTATTCATTCAGTACAATCAATCACAGTACATTATTCAATAAAATTAAGACACTTTTTGCACTTAGATTTGTATTGAGTCTGGTGCCTAAACTAGGCTACAAGCCCGTATTTCAGGACACCAGGCCTCCCCGCAAAGTTTACACTGGTACATATAAAACTGGTATATGGTATTGTATATACAAACAAGGTGACATCAAATTTATATTACGATTAAAATTAGTATTATATCTATGCTAAAATTTAAATGAAATTGAACTAGGGTTAGTTAGTGTTTATATATTGAACATGTTTAAATAGTTCGGATATTACTTACGTGCCACCTACTTAATTTCTTCGAAGACCCCGTCAATTACGCAATTAGTTACGTGGAATAGATCGAGCATACATTAATAGAGACAGTGGTTAGCCCGTAAATGATCATATCCGCTTATGGACTGTTATTACCCGGCAAATTAAAGTGGTAACCTTTAATAATGAGTGTATATTCAAGAAGCTGTATCTTGTTTTTATGCGCCTTATATGCAATGCTCTTAATATAGTAATAAAAAGCTTTGGCCTGAAAAATGTGTGGCGTTCGATTGGTTAATAAAATAAAGATAGCCTCAACAGATCTGAAGACCTACCTCACAAAATAATAAAAAATATCTTAATAATAAATTTTATAGTATCATATATTGAGGAAGTAAGATTAATTAGATACGTTTCTAAACCCTTTTTAAATAAATTATGGTTTAAGTACCTACAAGTACCAACGTTAAGTTCAGAATCCCAGAAACTGTTTCAATGTATTTATATTAAGCTGATTGGATTGGATGTTAACTAGTGGTTTTATACGTATGTACGTATATGTATATAATATGACTGCATAATATAATCTATATACATAAGCGCTGCATCTCCTATAATCTGTTTGCTTCAATCTGACATTTGATTTCTACTTAGGTTTCTGGGAAAATAGCTGTATATATGAAATGCGAGTTGTTTCTACGAATATACAGAAGCTATTGAATAGGAATGTGCTATATATTCGACATCTATATTAACACTACTTTGTAATTTGTTTGCAAAGTTTATTGAATAGGTATGATTTGTACTAATAGGATTAAGATCCTCAGCTTGACTCCAAAACGATAAAAATAACGTCATTTTAAAAGAATTTCGTGTTCTAATTTTTTAGTTCTCTAGTCACGATTATTTTTGAATATTTTAAAGATAACATGATTTTAAGTTATGTTAAATGTTTTAACACTCATTTGTAGTTCACACCAATTTAATTTTTACTACTTTTATAGGACAGATAATAATGGAAACAACGACGAAATTCTATCTCAACTATCTCAGAACACAAGGCATAAAATCATAAAAGACACTTCATATGAAGCGTATGGCTTAAATGGTCAATCGTGATGATCAGTACCGGCGTATCGAATGAACAATCACTCTAACTGTTAAAACAGCGGCAACAATTAAATCCTGCCTCTTAAATGTGTGAGAAGATTCGTTAGACGATTAAATGGTGTTTTTACCTTAGAAAGAGTCTGTATATGTTTATATGATACTGAGAAATGTCGCTTTATGAAAAGTGGTTATTACTTCTTACGTCGTAGTTTGAGTCTAGTCTGCCTTAAACTCGCTTCTTTAAGAATCCCATATCGTATTTGTCTAGAAATGCTGTAAGCCCTTTCGCTGGGCTAGAGGACATGTATACCAAATATTCTATAGATGAAAGTTAAACGATAATTATACTTATAAAAACAAGTGTCAGAAAGGTTCAGATAGCTCAATAGATTATTATAACTAAGAATTTTACAAAACCAAATAATCACCGGTAATAAACATAAGTTCATAGGTAAATAACTTATTATACATCGGAGTTATAAGAACGACTCTTTAATAAAATGGTGTGCTTCATAAAGCGAAAGCAAACTTCACGTTTACTAAAAGCTTATCAAATTAATTTTCAATTCGAGCTTCATAATAAGGACACGGTGATGCGTCAACACCCGCCAGGCGTTTGCATAATCGCCGATGTGTGGGCCGCCTATTTATCATTTTACTTAGCGCTTCGAAAGCGATCACGGTATTACGAAATAACAATCCTTTCTATATTTTTCCTTGAACAAAAGCTGTTTGTTGGATCGTGTTGTTTGAGTTATCGGATCACCGGTAAAATTTGTTTGTTTGGGGTAAATATTTTTTTACTAAAGGTAAGCTTAATAAATGGCAAACTATTGTACAATTATTATATCACATACTAGCTCACCCATGCCCACTTCGTTGGACATAATGTTAACAATCCTTTTTTTTATGGCTTTCTATCGGCAAAAGAATTTTTAAAATCGGTTCAGTAGATCCCGAGATTACCGCTTACAATTAAAAAAACAAACAAACTTTACTTCTTTATAATATTAGTATAGGTTCAGGAATATAATAGTTAAGAAATAAACAAATTTCTGAACGCATCTAAGAAAATTTGAAAACTTTTTAATAGCAAACAAGACCTACTTATCTACATAGGTAACTAGACATAGATTAATCAAGTCAATGAAGGTTCGTAAACGCATTATCATTTCCCCTCAGGTACGTGCCATTAACGGAAAAATGGTTATTCGTTTTAAAATCACAGTTGTCTGATAAAACTGGCATCCGTATTTGAGTGTATCATCCGGCTACACATCCTCGTAATGGCTTCAAATAAATCACCTGTGACGCCACTTCCTATAATTACGTTAGGAGTTAATCGATGGCTGAACGCGTCCCCGTCCAATTTGTGGAGATGATTATTTTATATCGAGCTGTGATCATTATTAGGATTTTTTTTTAATTGGGATGGTCATTTGTACATGGCCAAGCAATTTATTTATTTCTAATACTAATTTTTTTTAGAATAAATTTAGTCATTGTGCCTCGCGGTTTTTACAGCGTAAAATATATTTTTATAATAAATCAATTTGCGAAGTTTATTTTATGTTTTTGAACTCGCTAACCTGTCCAGGGGTAGTACTAACATTAAATGTTTTTAATATAAGTCGTTATGAGATATTTTTAGGTTAGCCTCATAACATAATTATATAAGCTTAAAATTAAAAGTCATTTAAGCTGGAACTGGATAAAATTACAGGTAGAATATTTGCGAAACTTGTTTTTTTGACAAATGATGTTTTTGATACCTACCATTTAAGCAAACAAGCATATAATTGTAAGATCTTAGGAAACAAATCATTTTGCATATTAAAGTTTCATTTATGATAAGTGCAGAATAAAATAGCATACAATTTTGCTTATCAGCTTGAGATAACATTTCTATTAGACGTTTTAACATTTGTACCAATACTGGTTAGAAACAGTGTCTTAGCAGTACAGTTAAATTGTATTAGTTAGAATAGCTCTTATTTACTGAATCCATTACGGTAATGTATTGGAATGGGTTCCTATATTGACTTGCATTTAATTGTTACGTAGTAACAATATATTGGGAATGCTACTTAGTTAGTTGTAGCTTATTCATTATATATTATCCATGATGCTCGTGTATACGTTTTATATTTTAAATGTAATATAAGCTTATATAAAAATATGAAATAACAATAAGTACTAATATAGGTAATTAAAATTATAACGAAATAGTTAGATAATCCATTATCTTTTAAAATGAATACGTCATACATTTATTGGCATTTTAAAAAAATTGACAAATTTGTTTTTTTGAATATGACCTAATTGTTTTTTAATTGTGAACAAATTAAAATAAGAAAAAACCATAAAAAAAGGATCTCTCCGGCGGGGAATCGAACCCCGGTCTCCCGCGTGACAGGCGGGGATACTGACCACTATACTACCGAAGACTGTGCGAGACGAAGCGAAATTAAGGTTTAATTATTGTATCAAAGACTTTGGTTTGAAAGAATTTGATAATTTATTGATAGTGATTAATTAGTATTTTATACTCGACTAATAATTATTATTAATGAATTATATAATTGTATACTTTAAATAATAAAAAAAAAATTATTATACTTATTTAAAATTTCTATACTACAACAGTATTCTTGTTTGATGTTGAGGTAAAATATAAGTTCATTCAACTTTCCTACATGTTTACCTTTTATGCCACCCGATAGACATTTCTACATGTAAATGATAACCATTAGTTTAAATTACCCTAAGACGTAACACGGTTTGAAGACATAAGTACCTACTACCTATATCTCGTATAGAATTCTATTTGCTATACATTACTCGTTTAGTTAGATTTAGGTGTTTGATATTCGTGTAAGTGGACAGATGTATGATGAAATTATCTTGGGGTGAATTTAATATTGATTAATACATAACGATTCTCTTTGAACGCTGTAATATGTATGAGGTAATGTTTATATGAATACCTCTTAGTTAACCCCGATTTGAACGTGTTATTCGAAAAGGACCTAATGTACAGCTGACTACAAAAATAACTAACTCAAGGCTAAAACATCCTGTAAATAGTATCGTTATAATATAATACAACATGAAATATAAATATATATTCCCGTAAATAATTTTCAGAATACACGTAGGTAACACGCAATCAGTCAACGCAACATTTAAATATTACCTTTTTTGTAATTTGGTACGCTTTAAAATACTTATGTATCTAATCATAATATGTATATCGATAACCTTTCCGAATTTAAAAATAAAATATCTCCCGAATATTTACTCGTAAGACAAGCTCTATCGTACCGTAAACCATTCGTATCAAAATATGAAATCGTGAATTTTGTAAATTTAAACTGCATGAACACAATTTGCATATAACAATGACTTTCAAAACTTCTGCATGGCGTACCTCGTTTATTTATTTCTCAAACATCAACTCAAAGTTAAACGGGTATTGGAATACGTGATCGCGAAATAACTGTTTAATTTAAATTCAGTTCTCAAATAACGTATGATTTTAAGATATATTTTATTCCACCAAAACCATTCAATCTATACTTCTATACTAATATATAAAGCTGAAGAGTTTGTTTGTTTGAATGCGCTAATCTCAGGAGCTACTGGTTCGAATTGAAAAAAAATGTTTTATTGAATAGACAATTTATCGAGGAAGGCTTAAGGGTGCGAGGCACGCTGCGACTAATAGGAGCGAAGAAATAATGGGAAAAAAAATCGACGGGGACGAAGTCGCGAGCAACAGCTAGTGTAAAATAAAATGCTTAGTCTCTCGATGCAGTCTTTCCATCGTAAAAAGTTTTGAGATCTCATAAAAGCCAAGCTATCTAAATTATTATGTAGTTGTCAATTAACATTTAGTAATTGTATTGTATCAATAGTTTTCTTTATATTATTATTATAGTGACTTAGTAATGAGCACAAATTAAAAGCTGCGTGCTGCCTGGAATAATTTTAATCTACAACATTAGGACTACTAAATCAATAAATGAATGAATGGCACAAATTTTGTAAACAATTCGATCGAACAAAAGCCCTATTGGTTAGTCAATAAGTTGTGTGATGCGGTAATTGTGACCGAAATAACCATCCAGTGAGCATTCCGGTCCAATCGGTTATTGAAATTCCACGTTTGCGGTATTAGTGTTTGTATGCCTATAAACTGTGATTATAATTACCTACAAAAATTGCCTTAGATTTGGAAGGCTTGGAACGCTTATGAAGAAAAAGCTTCTTTACACGAAACCTAGGTTAGGTTTCGTGTATAGGGATAATACTTTATCGGATTTTTAAACAAGTTAATGTATCGAAATAAACTTATATACATTACTAGCTGACCCGTGCCCACTTTGTTGGGCATAATTTTAATTATCCTTTTCGGGTTTTTATATAGCGTAGGTATGACAGTCAGCAATAATAATTCCTTTTCAAGCTTATCTTCACGGATTTATTTAAAATATTTGTTTGTTGTATCTTCAGATACTATGCAAGGAGATGTATTCATTTCATTTCTTTTCAAGCCATTTATTTAGGATAGAAACATTACATATTTAATTTTTTTTATAAATCAAATCTACGGTAGCACGGTCATTCTTCTCCTGTGTGCCTCTTGGCTAAGGCCTCCCCCACGTACCTCCACTCTCCCTGTTGGCGTGCTACTCTTGAACATGTTTTGCAAACTATTACTATAAAATCAAATCAAAAATCAATAAAGGAGATGTATTACAAGTATAATATTAGTTTAATTAATGATATGCTCTAATAAAACCGATCCAGACTTCGATATTGATTATCCAACAGAGCAATAATTTACTCCCAAACGGATACACGTCTTGCTCCGAACGCGAGCATCATTTGTGACGCTCCACTTGTTTCTATGAAAAATTTTATTGTCCATAAAATGCTTATAAAATATTCCTTTGAGCTTTGGGCAGAGGCCCAACCGCAGTATTCCGTTTCCGCCCAGTAAGTGGATAATCAGTGAGATTGCGATTGTTTTTTGTAAGAGAACGTAAAAAGAGTTCGGTAGAAAAAGTTATATTGTATCGAATCGCTTTTTCGTCGTAAAAACTCGGAGTCAACGTAACTAAACCGTTTGGCTTCATTCCCTTTAGCTAAGGTTGTTAGATCGTAGCGTGCCAAGTACGAGCGTGGATAATGATTTGTAATTCCTATTTTTTATTGCAGGAGGTCGCGATGCATCTGTTACTGTTTTTGCAGCTTTGATAAAAAAAAAACAATTATATTTAGAAACTATATCTAAAATTGATTAGGGATAAAAAACAATAAAAATAACATTAATTATCTCTAAATTATATTGGATATAGCAATTGTATGAAGAAAAAAAAACATTCTAATCTATAGCATCTATAAATTTTTTAAGCCAAATTCGGCCAGTACTTTATCCTCCTTAGGTACCTATCCTTTAAAACTTTTACACTCATTATATTATAAGTCATTATATAAGTAAATATAATCGTAAAAAAGTTCTAAATATTCTTTCTTATTTCGAGTTTCACCTATTTATTAAAATAATAATATATCACAATAATGCATTTTTTGAGATAGTTAAATTTAAAGTCAATGGCAGATGCATCGTTTTACGCTCTCAAAGTTAGGAAAAGTATTGTGCATAATTACCCAAACAAGGGCCATTAAAATAAACGTTTATTATAGTTTAGTTAAGCGAAGTTGGGGCGTGCGTGAAAATATAGCTTTAGTTAAAAATACGAGCTATTTTAGGAAGTTTTTAACTAAAATAATTTTAATATTTCGTTTGTTAGATGACATGTATTAAAATGAATCGCCAAATCTGATGCTAAGTGGGTAAATTAATAACAGATCAACTGATTCCGATAAAATTTTTAGTAAGCGATCATCTTCTCATTTGAGCATCGTCAACAACGTCCTTGTGTGTTTTAAAATTTTACTAAGAGGAAAAACAAACACTTATAACAATATAATAAATATAGAAGATCGAAATGGGAATGAAAACCAACTTATATGCTTAACCATGTGAAAATCGAAAACATGACAATTTAAAAACAAATGCTATCAACAACGCAGTTTTTAAATATCTAAATGTCAAAGAAATAACTAAGAAATAAAAAGGGATAACTTCATTAGTTCAAGAAAAGATATCGCACTCGATAGATCATTTTATAAGCAAGTTCAAAGATTTGAACATAAATTCGTACGAAGGCGCTCGGGTCGCAGATGTTTTGGGTTCAGTCCCGTATCATATTCGGGCATATACCTGTGTTGAATATTAAATGAATTACAAGACACCGCACTCAAAAAGTACAGGAATTCGATCTCTATTTGCTGTAATCTATGTATAGAATAATTGACCATTTTTAATGTTTAAAGTTTATTGACTTATAGTCCCTAATCTATTAATAACTAGGTAACAAGAATTAACTAACTTTTTTTAAATGGAAATTAAGCGGTTCATTTGCTCACAGCTGGTAATTCTTACCGCAAGTCACAAGTAAAAGGCTTTCAACTTGATACCAGATTTACTAGAGGCTGGTACGAACTCAATACAA